>CABHPQ010170563.1:0-47866 GCA_902168405.1 Peromyscus aztecus | reverse complement strand
GATTTAGTGGTTTGCTGCATTTTGGTTTGTTTACTGTAAGTAAGGTGGGAACAGTTTTATTCAAATTTCTATTTGTCTTCACAGAGGAGTTGCCTGTACACAAATCTGCCTTCTGAGAGGTAGACCAGGGTCTGCAGAGCTCACTGCTGGGCTCTAGGTTTGCTAATAGAAATCTCTGTCTTCTTTTGGGAGGTGATTTGACTGAATTCAATGGTCAGCTGTATAGAAAAACTCTAGTGAAAGAAGGGATGTAACTAAGTTCATATGCACAAGGAGACTCATCAAACAGGACTTGGCAGCAACTTCTGTAAAATGTATTTAAAAGATTTTGAATAATACTCATCAAAATATGAGTCTACAGCAAATAGCCATGTGGCCCTACCTACTCAGCAGAACCTGAGATGTGGTAGGATCTTCCTGACCCCACCCACCCCAGGGGTTATTTAAGTACTATTAAAAGATAAAGTCGGTTGTTTCTTACCATAGAGAGACCAAGTTACAGAGTGGAAGGACACAAATTCTAAGGCTAATAGAAGTCATTATTTGGGAGGGACAGGGTGGAATGAATAGACACATTGATGCCCTATACATATTTTCTTAGCTCCATTTGTATTTTTACATACCTCTTCTCTGGCTACAAGAGATCCTATTTCTAACAGATGGGATTATGGGGCTATTATGGACACTTTACCCTACTGTTCAGATAATTCTAGAACCCAAGAAGTTTTGTTTGGTTGGTTGGTTTTTCCCCTCCTCCCAGGGACTGGCAAGAGCAGAAAAACAGAGCCCTTGGCTCGCTGTACTCAAGTCTAGATCAATTCTAGGATGTGATTTCTACTCCAAAGCCTCCCTTTGGGATCAGGCTGAAGCTCCATATTGCCTGAAGTCACACCCTGGCTTGGCTTCTATTCCTTTCCTGTTCTGGTTCCCTTGTCCTTCTATTCTCCTGGGGGTGTGTCCTAATACGTCACTTGCTCTTCAATTGTCACCTCCAAGTCTGCTTTTAAGAAAGTGACCCAAGTCAACAAATTATCCTAAATGCTTCTTAGGAAATTGTCTGTGTGTATGTGTGTGTGTGCCTGTGTGTGTCTCTGTATGTATGTGTGTGTGTGTGTGTGTATGCAGTTTTCACGCTTGTGATCTTACTCTAATGGTGTGGGGGGAGCCAATCCAATAGGGGGACTTTGTAGTCCCCCTTGGAGAATAAAGTACCTCTTTCTTCCTTCAGGAGGAGCAAGGCAGGGGTCCCTGACATGGACTACAGACTGGATGTCAAGCTCATCCTCAGCTCTGCCAGTGTTGTGGAGGGGATGTTTGGACCTACAGTGTCAGGAATGAGGGAGAGGGTGCTTGGGTCAGTAATCTAATATCATTTAGGGTTGAGGTAATGCAAAATGGCCAGAGTCCCCTGAAGTAGCAGTTGGTCTGAGTTGTGGCTACCAGATGTGAGTACAACTAGCTACTTACTCAAATATGTAGAAGAGATTTTTTTTCCACCTGGAGAGTCTTGAGAAATCCAATGGACTCTCAGTTTCTGTGAGAGGATTCCATGCAGATAACAAAATCCACAGATGCTCAGTCTCTTATATAAAAAGTCGTGGCATTTGAATATGCTTCATCAGTATTCTCTCCACATAAGCTCTAGGTTCCTTGCAATGTCTGCTACGGTGTGAAGGGGGTATTCACAGTCATGCAGTGTACTGTTAATGGAGTAATGACCAAGGTGGAGAAGGACTGCCCATGTCGAGCGCAGATGCATTTTTTTTCCAGAAGATTATTGATCCACCTCTGTTAAATGCATAGATACAAAATCTATAGATAAGGAGGGGCTGACTATAAAAGCATCATGGGGACTCAGTATTTTCAAGAGAAGGCTTTCAATTCAACGGGCACTTAGAACTCCCTGCTACACAATTCTGATAATCCAAACAGTCTAAGAATATGATGTAGGTTTATAGATTAGCTTGTCTCCGGGGATTGGAGACTCACCACTACTAGAAACATCTGTACGGAGACGGGAGGAGCATGATTTGGGACCTGGTTTCTGGATTTCCACTGAGAACTGACAAGGAATAACTCCTGGGACATTTATCATTCTTCAGAACAGTCCTTCTAACTACTCTGTTGAGCCCCTCTGCAGAGCGGCAAGAATTAAAGTTGGACCAGATAAAGGTCCCGAATTCTTCCACTCACCAGGCAGGCAGGAAAGTGACTACCGCTTTCATCAGCATCAGAGTTTCATCAGTTGGGTGATCCACCCAGCTTCTAAGCCAGCTTTTATTGCACAGGGCTGAGTGTCCTTGGAGGTTTGGTACACATCACAGGTAGGTTTGGTTTTACTATGTGTTCATCCCGGGCAACCATTTGTCACCCTGTCTTCCCATCCACTCCTCACAATGGCGCTTCGTGATGCCACGTTGAGCCCTGCTACCACTCACCGAACCTGGCTGACTTCAGGAGGCAGGCATGCCTCCTCTTGTCCCCATCAGCTGCACGCACTTCATGGGGCTGCTGTGAGGCTGAGTGTGAGCTCTGTGTTCTCTGCGGAAAAGGCAGCGAACAGATAGAAAGTAAAAAAGATGTGTTATAAACGCAGAACTGACACTGGTGGTGGGTGAGCCCAATCACCTCAGTGTTTCAGTCTTGATTTTCCACTGACTTTGAGTGCATGAAGCCAATTTAAGCACAGAGCTCATTCATTTGGACTCAAAGTCAAGGCTGGGATATAACTTGTCTTTAAGGCAAATATTTACTCTTGACTTTGAGATGGGGGCATCCACGGACTCCCCATGACATGGAGGCAGGAGCATGTCCCTTCTCTTGGAAATTACTCAAAGAGCTAAAAGTTCTGGAGGGAATGAGAAGTGGGAAAAACAATCTCTTTGGGCTTTATGAGAGATGGAAAAATTGGAGTATGAGGATCTGCCTCCCCTGTGGGGAGAAAAACAGGAACACGAAGGTCGACCTCACCTATCAGGGGAGAAATGGACATGAGGGTCTGTCTCTCTTCCCTATGAGGAGAGTAAAAAGGACATGAGGGTCCACCTCCTTTGTGACTAGAAAAGCAGCTACATGAGAGTGCACCTTCCCTGTGAGAGGAGAAACAGGGACATGAGGGTCTGCCTTCCCTGTGAGGAGATAAACAGAGAGAGGAGTCTGCCTTCTCTGTGAGGAAGCCATAGGATCTGGGATTGTCAAGACCGAAAGAGAAAAACTACTACTGGGCATCATCGAATGGCCCAGCAGAGAGCGCAAGGCGTTTCATGGAGAACCCCCAGCTGTAGACCCTTTCCTTTGTGACCCCTTGGAGACAGTTGCTCATTCTGGAGAAGAGGGGGTTACTCGCCATTCACTTGAAAGCCTCATTGGAACCTGCTGCTGCGTTATCTGTACTTTTAGCACGGCTTCACGTTTCAGATGACAGGCTTGTGGAGAAGTCTGATTGTTTTATGGGCCCAGCCAAGAGGGGGGCTCCGATTCCTTTCTCTTGGCCAGGTGCCCTCTTCCAGGCAGAAGACCTGCAGTGTGCAGAGACCCGCCAAATACTTAAAGATTTGAGAGACTTCAAAGGCAGGGGAGGAGCCAGAAACAATAAAAAGAAAAATGATAAACATTTCTGCTCCAAGACTGGCTGAGTTAAAATCCCTGAGAAATCACTCCCAAGCAGAGTCAGGGGCCGATTCTCAGAGGGCCGTGGCAGTGTTCAGCGTGGTTATACAATAATCCAAGAAGCAATTGTTAGCTTTGTGTTCATCCTGATTAGGTCAGTTAATGACTCAAGAATTTGAAGAAGCAGAGGAAGTGGAAATGAGGAGGACAAGACAAAAGAAAGGGCTCCTGCTCCAACCTCAAATCTCCAAGGCAGGCCAGCTCAGCCCATCTTCCAAGGGTCTGGATGCACTCATTGTAAATTCAATTTTGGAGATGTTTGATAAAGAAAAACAAGAGTTTACACGGGTCACAAAATCTTTGTGTAGAAGGGGTCATCACTTTTCTGGGACAAATTCTGTCAGGACTCTGCCTCCTTAGAGATCTGTCTACAAAAAGAACCCCAGAAGGTGTAGCTGAAATGTTTTAGCAACAAAATAGCTTTCAGCCTGACTCTTTTGGAGGGCTTAATCCCTCATTGAAAAGTAGTCACTAGACCTAATGCAACCCTACCATTGTGTGAGCATTTGGTACATGCCTGATACTCTCTTGGGAACACAAGATGCCATTTATGACAGCTAGCATTCATTGTCAACTTGACTTGCTACTATTAGTTTATTTATTATTATGTTTGTGTCTGTGATGGATGGATGTAAGGGCAGGTAAGTGCTATGGTAACAACTTTCTGGGGATCAAACTCAGGTTATCAGGCTTTTTCTACAAGCACTTTTTGTCTGTTGAGCCATATTGATGGCACAAAATTATTATGATGATTAGATGTACTTTTACAAGATTTTGAATCACCTGAGAAACTTACTTCTGGGTGTATCTATGGGGATATGTACAGATCCTAGATTTCCAGATCCCATGGGTTGGGGATCTGGGTTGAAGGAAAGAGAGAAAGGTGCAGGAAAGCCTAGCGAGCCTGAGCATCCATCTTTCTGTTTCATGACCATAGACATGATAAAATCAGTTAGTTCATTTCCTGCCACCATGCCTTACCTCCATGATGGACTGCATCCCTTCAGATTCTGAGCCAAAATAAAGCCTTTCTTAAGTTACTTGTTGGTCTCTTGTTATAGGAATGAGACAGTCACAACTGAACCAGTGAACCAAAGATCTATTCTGTCACAGAAATTACATTCTAGAAGTGGGAGGCAGATCCTAAATGAAAGTCCCAATATTAAGCTGCAAGCTAAAGTTTGACAGTGCCCCAGTTGGGAGTTCCAGAGTACCTAGGAAGGAGCCATTAGAGTTTAACACAGGGCAAATTTAGCTTTATTGAGATGATGGAATCCCAGCAAAGACTGAATAAAACTAAAGTAACAAAAGAAATCAAGAAAGAAAGGGATGCTATTAACCTAGGTGTTTCTAGGAGAAGAACATTCCAGAGACAGGGACATTATCCCTCTAGGTGTGTACTCCGTGAGTATCAGAACAGCAAGAAAGCCAGTGTGGCTATGGGAAAGTGAGTAATAGTAACCAAGAAGAGAAATGTCAAGATTGTGAGGAGAACTGGTTGGATCTTTGAGATATTACGACATTACCAGCTTCAAATATGGCAGTCTCTGAGCCTGAAATCTCAAGGAGACTGGGAGACTTGAATAGATCTAAAAATACACACTTAAATGCATACGTGTGTGTGTGTGTGTGTGTGTGTGTGTGTGTGTGTGTTCATACAGTTGTTGACTTGATGAAGTTCACAGTGGGAGAAATGGATAAAAACATAATCAGAATTGCCTTGTGACAAGCAGATGATGCAGTAGACAAAGACTGTGTCTTGAGGATGCAGAGGAGGAACCATCATCCTGTTGAGAAATAGGGAAGGTTCCAGAGAGGAAGTCTTCAGGTCTGTGGGTTAAGGTGTTAAGGGTTAAGGACACATTTGTCAGGCATTTGTTTTATAGATGCCCATGGGAACACTGAGACCCCAAGGATGTGACTTGTCCTGAGCTGACTGGTAGCAATGCCATTAAGGAGCTCTCCTTCCTACTGGAGGGGTTATTCTGCTGTGTAGAAAACCTGTGTGTGGTGAATCTAGCCGCTATGCAACTTCCTCCAGAGACCATCAAATAGGAGGCTCTGGCCACCGCTCAGGGCATCTCAGGAAACTCGGAGCTCAGAGTGCCTGCCCTCTGTTGGTTGATTGAGGACTCCCCTTCAATAACACCTAGAGTGAACATTACAAAGACAGCTCTGGGCAAATGAATTCCTCATGCTGGAAAGTTCTAGAGCAGAGCAGGAAGACCTGCAATCAGACAGAAACCATACGAGTGATGAATGGGAATCACAGGCAGCTGAAGTCTTCAAGGTAACCAGCCAAAGGGTTGAAATGGATTCTCCCCGAAAGGAGAAAGCTTGCAAAAGTTAGTGTCAGCTAGGCCTGGGTTAGGGTCCAGGTACATTCAGTTCTAAGCTATGTGATCCCAAGTCTGCTTTCCTATGACACACTTGTCTTTTCCAAATCCTAGGACTGTTTGAAAACTGAGTATAAGGAGGTGCGTGATGGCCCAGAAAATAGTACAATTATATGGTTTTATTTTTCAAGATGATATTAAAAAAGTATCATTGGCTGTACCACCCATACTTATTGCAATATGACTCACAATACTTAAGTTAGCAGAGCCCACCTAGGTGTCTCCTAACAGAAGGGCAAGTAGAGAAACCTCAGTGTATATATACACAATCCATTCTTCTTCAGCCATAAAGAAGAATGTAGTTACATTGCTTGCATGGAAATGGTCAAAAGTGGAGGTAATCATTAGGGAAACTCAGCTTCAGAGAGAAAGAGAGTGTATGTTTTCTGTCATTTGCAGGTTCCAGATTTTGTAGACACATAAAAGCATGTGTGCACATACAACAAGGACATGGAAGTGAAAGTATCTGGGGGACTGATGTGAGATGGGAAGCAGAGAAAAGGGAGGGTAACTGATTGTGGAAGGGTATGTTCGAAGTGCCTCATGTACTTGAGCAAAAATGGCCTTATGTAACCCTGTATATCAATTTTTTAATAAAAATAATCACTGGTTTCTTTGATCAATAGACATACTTTCCCTGTGCTTCAATCCCATACCATTTTTGCATCAAATACTATAAAACTCAGAGAAATTCTTATCTAAAGCCAGCCTTCATATTACAGATGTATAGACAGTGTTATAAATGTATAGACAGTGGCCAGAAGTCAGCCATGACTTAGGCAAGAATCACAGAGCAAATTCACAGCAGAGCAGGTCCCAGGTCCCCTGACTCATCCTTCCGTGCTTTCAAATGGATGACGGTGTGCATCTAGCAGAGTGTGTGAGTGTGGCAGATTCTTCCTGCTTCTGGCTGAGTCAGAGACAGGAAGCAGAGCTTCCTCCTGGACTTCTCCACGGACGCGCCTTGCATTTCCTCCCATAACAAGGACTCTCACTGCCTTCGTCTCGTTCACAAAAGGCCATTTCCAAGCCCCTGTGCTCCACCAGACCCATGCAGTTGCTTGCATTCAAAGCCACTCTCTTCAATCTTTCTTGACATAGTGCATTATTAGTAAGCCCATGCTGCAGAGGAGGAAACTGAGGCACGGGGAGCCAAAGTAAGTTGGCTGAGGGACAGCAAAGCTCAAGCGTCCATTTTTAGAGGTACAATGCCTTTGTTTCCTTCCACCATGCTGACCGTGTATGCCGCTTCAGAAGGTGGGACTCTCAATCAGAAACAAGCTTCTTTCAAAAAAAAAAAAAAAAAAAAAGCTGAAGAAGTTGAATCAGTCTTCACGAATAAACCTGGTAGGCAGAATTAAGATCACAAATTAGACTTTGGGGGTGGCCTGACTTTTTGTATTTACAAGATTACAGAAAAAAAATGGCAATAATATTTTCCATATACTCAGTGACTCTCCTCTAGAGCAGTTTCACAAATTCGATGGCGATGAATCACAGGTAGGATTTATGAGTGTGTCCAACATGCAGCAGTGTGGGAGGCCCTATTACAGACGATGTCTATGTAATGACAGAAGCGCTGAAGCCAGGCTGCTTAAATCACAGACGCTTGGCAGATAGGATGGATTCATTACGATTGTGTAAGAGGGCAGAAAGAGAGGAGTGAAAAGTAAGCCCGGCTGCTCTTCACAGCGATGTAGTGTTTCTCTTCCTTCTTGTCCTTGGACGTCGCTTACAAATATTTCCAGAATTAGACCATGTAGATGTGTCTATTTTGCCTTCCCATTTGGCGGTGGGATCAGAATCCATTATATGCATGTATGGTATTCTCAAATAATTACTTAAAATAGTATTATATTTTATTATAATGACATTATATAGTATGATTTAAATGATTCTTCAAAAATAATATTTGGTGGCTAGAAATCATTCTGGTATGGAAAGGAAAGAAATAAAGGAGGGAAACAGGTCAAGAGGTGGGGAAAAATGCAAAAGAAAGGAACTGAGATGAGAGGAGGGCCTATGAGAGAAGACAATATGGACTATCTCATGTCAATGATACTCCAGCTTTCCCGGTTCCAGTTAGCTTTCTCAAGGCATGATTTGGTTGCCTTTAGACCCACTGTGTGGGGTTATCAAGCCTTTTCTGGAAAGGACCAGGCAGCATATTGTTTGGGTTTTGCCAGCATCATGATGCCTGTGGTAACTACTCAACTCTGCCCTTGGAGAACCAAACCAGCCAGAGATAACACGCAAACTAATATGCTTCCCCATTCCAGTAAAGTTCAGTTGGCGCAAACAGGACAAGGGTGGGCTCTTTTATAGGTTCTCATCTGGTCTCAATAACTACTGATGGAGTTTTGTCTTTGTCCTCAACGAAGAGAGATTTGAAAAGCACCTGTGCAGAGAAGTAAGCAAGATGCCCACACGGTGCTGGGCATCAGAGAGAAGGAAGCCTGTTGATGTCCACTGGATAATGCGGCAGCATTGCCAAGGTCTAGCCTGAGTTCCCACAATTAAGCAGGCCTCCTCTATATGTGCCTGCTGTCTGTAATGCTTCTTCTCCCAGATGACTTAGGCATGTCTCCATGGAAACTCCCAAATCTTGGCTTCACACAGAGCAGTAAAATTTCCCAAGAAACTTGTGGGCATTTTCCAGGGCAGACATTCCTAAATCATCGCTGTGGCTTCTTTAGCAGCCTTGTTTGAACACTGTGTTAAAGCAGCAAACACAGTTCTTCTTTGAAGTCCCTATGTGTTGAGTTTATTTGGTGTGTGCATACATGTCATACAAGGCACTAAAGATGAAATCTCAGGGAGTTGTTTCAAGATACAAATTCCACCCACAGCTCTGGGCTGTGGGGCAACCGAGGCCTCCATTAAATCCTATAAGGAATGCCTACTGTGTGCAAAAGGCAGTTTTCCTGGGCTCCTGTCCAAGATAATTATCAAGCCTCCCTTTCAGGCACCACCCCCAATGGTAGCTGCAGGATTATCGTCAAGGAGAGAAAGATTCTTCTTAGGATGCTGGATGCTGAGGAAGCAAAGGGAACCAGGAAGTGGAAGGAAGGATTATTCTGATGGAGGGGGGAGGCTAGTAATTGTCTGTCTTTTAGCAGGAGTCCAGCTATCTCGGGTGTCAATGATTCCATTTCCATTCTTTTTAAGAATGACTAGGCTCCATGAACTGTGAACCAATAGCTGAGGAGTCCCCATGATACTAGACTAGGCCCTCTGGATAAGCGAGACACTTGTTTAGCTTGAACTGTTTAGGGGACCCCCAAACAGTGGGATCGGGACCTGTCCCTAGTGACATGAGCCGGCTTTTTCGAACCTAGTGCCTATGGTGAGACACTTTGCGAAGCCTTGGTGCAGGGAGAAGGGGCTTGGACCTGCCTCAACTGAATGTACCAGGCTCTGCTGACTCCCCATGGGATACCTTGCCTTGGAGGAGATGGGAACAGGGTCAGGGGTGGGGGGTACATTGCGGGGGAAGTCTGGGAGGTGGGAGGAGGGAGGACAAGGGGATTTGTGGTTGGTATGTAAAATGAATAGAGAATCTCTTAATAAAATAAAAGAATGACTAAGCTCTCCAATAATTACTGAAACAAATATACTATGCAAGTCCATAGTATTATCCACACATCTGTATATTATTCTGCCAGCTTTTCTTAAATCATCTGTTAAGAAACACCCAGAGAGGGGCAGGAGAGATGGTTCACGAGTTTCAAGTGCTTACTGACCTTTCAGAGGATACAGGTTCGGTTCCCTGAACCCACATGGCAACCCACAACTGTCTGTAACTTCAGTTCCAGGGGATTGGGTATGTCTTCTGTCACCAGAAACTCACATAGTGTACTCCATACATGCAGGCAATCACTCATATGCATAAAACAAGGGTAAATAAATCTCTAAAATGTAAGAAACACTTAGAGCGGTTGTAATGGATTTTCCTTCAGAGCAGTGACAGAGAAAGATAAGAAGTGACGAGAATGTGGCAGAGTGGGTGCTGGAGATCTTTTCTCTTAGATGCCGGGGCATTCATAATTTTGTATATGTTTAAAAGAGGAAGAGAGATCCAGTGCTTGTGTCTTAGGCTTTAAGATTACAGAGTGCACGGTTTTTTTTTAAGTATGTAACTACTGGACGTGTAACAAGAAGTTAAGATAAAGATTCTGAGAAGCAGAGGAGACAATGACTTGGAGAAGAGGTGAAAAGAGAATGTGTTTCCACAGACAGTGGTAGGATGCGGGAAAGATGGAGAAGAATCAATCAACTCTCAGGAAAGCAAAGGAAGAGTAAGAAAGGAGAAAATAACAGGAGGGAAATGCACATCCAGAAAGTTGTGTGGGCTCGCTGTTGCCCAGTCTTCCCACTCGCACTTGATGTTTCAGAGACTCTGATGCTTGTGGGATGGCTGCAGCCAATCCGGCAGGGCAAGGGCTGATTTTGCACGGCCATAGCACTCCCAGGACCAATAACATTCCAGGGCTTTCACAAGCCGAGCTGTTGATGAGTGATGGACTCACATTCTGAGTCACTGGTTTTCAGGTCAGCACCCTGTATATATTTTGCCTGAAAAAGGAGTAAAGCCTTGAAACCCAGGCTTTAGGCTGTGCAGAGACAGTGAATTCTAAGGCCTTTTAGAGCCAAGATGAATGTCTCTCCTGGTACCTAGGGGAGATGTATAAGGGTCAACAAATATTTACTGAACAACTACCACAGTCCTAACGTCATCCTTCTCTCTCTCGGTCTCATCTGCTCTGCAAAACAATCCTGGGAAGTAGCTATTACTTCTGTTAGTTTTCTTAGCAAGGAGACCAGTGTTTGATGAGTTTATATGCAATTTATTCAAGGACCTTTGCCTACTAGAGTTACTATGGCTTAGTGCTCAGCTCCCAGTGTTTTTCCATTGTATCAGTTCTGCTAGTGGCTTGCTGCTAATCCACCAAGGCCGAGAAGTTGGCACAAATGCTCACAAAACTTGGTGGGATGCTCTCGGGAACTCTAGCAATGCCTAGAGATGTTTTTAGTTGTCACAACTGGATGAGGGATGCTACCGGTATCTAGACAATGGGTACCAGGGATCCTTCTGAGCATCTAGGCACAAGAGACTTTCTGGCCAAGAAGTATAATCATGTTGAGTTGAGAAATCCTGCTTGTGATGGAAGGCCTGTTCAGATTCATCACTACAAGGATACTTACCCTAGCCCCGTGGAACACATTTTAAAACGTTGAGTGCATAAAGGACTCCTGGGAGAAGGAAGTGAGGCAGCTTTTCTGTTCTATTTGTTGTCTAAATACAGACTTTTGGCTTTGTAAATTACAGTCGGTTCCTTTGAATATGGTAAATTGGGAAGAAACAAAAATGCTGACCATGACCATGATTCATTAGTTTTTGTTTTGTTTTGTTTTGTTTTTAATTTATTGATTTACCTATTTTTTGGCAGGTTTATCTCCTACCTAAAATCTTGCCGTGGTGACTGGATTGTTTTCTATTTCTGTTTTCCTGGTTTTGCTTTCTTAAGTTCACTGTCCACATCACGTTTCCATAATATAATCATTCATCAGAACCCTAAGAGGACCGGCCCCAGGGAACCACTCAAATACCAAGATCTGCAGAAGCTCGAGTTCCTTGTATAAAATGCCATGATGTTTACATGTGGTCTACATGTGCTCTCATTTCTGTGTGCACATGTGTGCAGCTCAGAACGTGATACCACATGTCTTTCCCTATCACCTTCCATCTTATCTTTTGAGACAAGGTCTCTCAGTGACTGGAAGTTTACTGATTCAGCTAGACTGGCTGGCCAATGTGTCCCAGGGATCCTCCGGTTCTGGGGCGACAGGTATCTGCCTTAATGCTGGACTTTTTCACAAGGCTGCTAGAGATCAAACTGAGTTCTTCATACTTGATCGACAGACACTATATTGACTGAGCTATCTCCTTATCCACTTCTCCTATTCTTTAACTAATCTTCAGATCACTTATGTTATAAACACATTGTAAATACTGTGTAAATTCTAAATACTTGCTTTACTGTATTGTTTGGAGAATAATAACAAAATAATGTTTGTACTAGTCCAGAATAGATTACTATTTCTCTGAACATTTTCAACCTTTATCAATTCGAATTTATGAATCTAGAGCAGTCAGATACAGAGAGCTGAGTGTGCAGCTAAAACCACATCAATGATAAACTTCCCAGAAGTCCTTACTGACTCCTCTACAGAGATGGTTCATCATTTCCGGGTCTCCCATGATCTTCACCCAAGCACGATGCTCCCAACTTCATATCCAACAGGCTCCTTTCCAAGCACTCCTTATGTTCCCACCAAGGCCAAGCAAGGCAGTGGACAGGGTCAAAGCCAGCACTGTCTTACCTCTGTCGTGTTACCAAAGCAGTCATGTTTCCTTGGAAGGTCCCTGGATTTGTCCACTCAAGGAGAAATCCTACCTCAATTAGAGATCAACAATATCTCCTCAACAGTGGATTTTCTGTTTTCCCAAATTACAAAAAAACCCTCTGATGCTAAAAAAATCTCACAGCCCTTTCTCAGGACCTTCAAATTTGGGTGAATGCATGTGCATGCAGAGTATGTTTTAAATACATAATAATTCATACAGAGTATTTTACAATATATCATTGCTGTAGTAACTAAAATAGTATTTTATATTGATGTAAGAAAGTGTGGATAGCAACCAGGCAGTGGTGGCACACGCCTTTAATCCCAGCACTCGGGAGGCAGAGGCAGGTGAATTTCTGAGTTCAAGGCCAGCCTGATCTACAGAGGGAATTCCAGGAAAGAAAAAAAAAAGTGTGGATAGCTCAATAGAAGAGAATAGAGACTACAAATATGATCATCTATAAGTTGGTATGAATTTAGTATATAGGAAAAGGAGCATTTATTATCAATTTTTTAATTTATTTTAAATACCAACTACAGTTTTCCCTCCATCCTCTCCTCCTGTTCCCTTCCCTTATCTCCTTTCTACCCCACCCTCATCCACTCCTCAGAAAGAGTAAGGCCTCCCATGGGACTCAAAAAAGCATGGCATATCAAGTTGAGGAAGGACCAAGCTCCTCCCCACTGCATCAAGGCTGAGCAAGACATCCCACCTTAGGGAATAGGTTGCAACAAGCCAGCTCACGCACCAGGGTCAGATCCTGGTCCCACTGCTAGGGTCCCCACTAACAGACCAAGCTACACAACTGTCACCCAAATGCAGAAGGCCTAGGTTAGTCCCATGCAGGCTCCTTAACTGTCTAAAATCTAGAGTCTGTACGTTCCCACAAGCTCAGGTCAGCTGTCTCTGTGTGTTTCCCCATCATGATCTTGACCCCTCTTGCTTGTATAATCCCTCCTCCCTCCCTTCAACTTGACTCCTGGAGCTTGACTTGGCTGTGGATCTCTGTATCTATTTCCATCAGTTACTGGATGAAGGATCTACGATGACAATTAAGGTAGTCACCAATCTGATTACAGGAGAAGGCCACTTCAGGCACCCTCTCTACTATTGGCCAGGAGTCTTAGCTGGGGTCATCCTTGTGGATTCCTGGGAGTTTCCTGGGCACCAGGTTTTTGCCTAATCCCATAATGACCCTCTCTGTCAAGAGATCTCTTTCATTGCTCTACCTATCAATCCCCCACAACTCGACCATTCCAGTCCCTCATGTTCCCATCCTCCATCCCCTCCTCTCTACCCCCCCACCCGCCCCCAGTTTACCTAGGAGATCTCATCTATTTCTCCCTCCCAGGGCATTTTTAAACAAGCTACCATCTGTAGGGGAAAGTTTCTCAGTCGTGCCTAGCCCCACAGTCAGGATGAATCTCCCCCACTGGAGCTCTTGCAGACACTTATAAAATGACCATGCAGTGGCTTATATTAGTTTTAAATTGTATGGCCTATGACTCAGGCTCATTATTAAGTAGCTCTTGTAACTTAATTCAACCCATTTCTAGTAATCTATATGTTGCCATGTGGCTGTGGCATTACCAGTCTCCTGGCATCTTATTGCTACTTTGGTGACAGACTGACATCTCCCTGATTCCTAATTCAACCCATTTCTAGTAATCTATATGTTGCCATGTGGCTGTGGCATTACCAGTCTCCTGGCATCTTGTTGCTACTTTGGTGACAGACTGACATCTCCCTGATTCCACCCTTCTTCATATCCATCTTCAGTTTGAATGTACCACCTAACTTTATTCTGCCTTGCTACTGGCCAAACAGCATTATTTATCAACCAATGAGAGTAACACATATTCACAGTGTGTAGAAAGACATCTCACAGCAACTATCCATTAAATACAGAACTCTGGTACATTTAAAAATAAATTTAGATAAATTAAAATACAAAATACAAAAAGATCTATTATAAAATATTATAAGAAAATGTATTCTTGAGAAAGGTAATCCTTAAATGATACACATGTAAAAATGAAAAGAAAAACAAAAGAATACATATGACTTAATGTTTAAGAAATATTATTTGAAAAAAATCTAAACAAAATAAGATGTAAATATAAAGCATACTAACAAAAACATTTGTTGTATAGAATTCAAGTGATGATTATGAATAATATGTAAAGAACTCCTATAATTCAATAAATAAAAAGTGGACTAGTCAAATAGTTTGTAATTGATGCAACAAAGCACATAGTTTTATAAACTATAAAATACAAACATGACTTTCTCACAAAAATAGTGAGCAAAGTGTGATACAATGTGACACTTTGGGCTATGCAGCTTAAAACAAGTGGAATAGTAATATCATATGACAGCTGGGAGTAGAAAGAGACTACTCTCATACACTGGGGGTATGGAGTCAATTGATTGCACTTTCTTCCCAAAATGGTTTGTTGAGATTTTCTAAAATGCGAAATGTTTGAACTAGCAGTTCTACTCACAGGCAGAATTTTTCTTGAATATTTCTACCAGTACTAAACAGGGGAAAAACAACTAAACACACATCACTTGGAGTGACAAATGGTCTAACAAATGGTGGCACATATGTGTGTATATATCTGTGTGTGCTATAAATTTATGCAGCTACTAAAAGGCATGGGACATAAATACAAACAGTGACCTAAAGATTTGTCCCATTAATATTAATATTGAAGAAAAAAATGTTATAGACATGCAAACAGACAGGGCAGTGCTTTCTGGAAGAGTGAGCATCAGTGGCTAATTTGGAAAGGGACATGAAATTGGGAGGTGACAAAGACTTTATTTTCAACTGTTTACAAAATGAGATAGAAATATTGTGGTGGTATTGTGTTCCCCAAAGTATTGTGCACCCTAATAAACTTATCTGGGGTCAGAGACAGAACAGCCACTAGATACAAAGGCTAGAAAATGGTGGCACTCACACCTTTAATCCTAGCACTCCAGAGGTAGAAATCCCTCTGGATCCCTGGCCAGGCATGGTGACACATGCCTTTAATCCCAGAAAACAAGCCTTTAATCCCAGGGAGTGGTGGTAGAAAGCAGAAAGGTATATAAGGTGTGAGGACCAGAAACTAGAAGGTTTTGGCTGGTTAAGCATTCAGGCTTTCGAGCAGCAGTTCAGCTGAGAGCCATTGGGATGAGGACACAGAAGCTTCCAGTCTGAGGGAACAAGACCAGCAGAGGATCCGGCGAGGTGAGGTAGCTCTGGCTTGTTCTGGTTCTCTGATCTTCCAGTTCACCCCAATACCTGGCTCAGGTTTGATTTTATTAATAAGACCTTCTAACAATTCATGCTACAAAGCATAACCTTGATAATTTTGAAAAATGATTAAATTAAACGCTATGAAGATTATCATGAAAATTATTATCTGTTAAAAACTTAGGTTAAGGCTGGGCAGTGATGATGCCCACCTTTGATCTCAGCACATGGGAGGCAGAGGCAGGTGGATCTTTGTGGTCTAGGCTAGCCTGGTCTACAGAGCTAGTTCCAGGACAGCCAGAGCTACACAGAGAAACCATGTCTTGAAAAAACCACCCCCACAAAAAAAAAAACCCACACACACAAAAAACAAAACAAACAAACCAAAGAAACAAACAAAGCAAAAAACAACTTGGGTTAAAAATGTCATGAAAATAGAGATGTCATCATTGTTCTCTGTAGCTTCTCCCCAAAGAAAGGGGACTGATACAGGAAGACTTGTACGTCAGTGGTGTCTGGTAGAGACATTACTCACTAACTTAAGTATGCCGGCTCTCTTGACACTAGGAATCCAGAACCTATAAATCCCACAGTCACGAGAAAAATCAAGTCCTTGACACTAAGGGAAACAGTAAAGTCTCCACTCTATGAAAAGAGTGGGAGTGGGAAGAATGCTTCCAGAAGAGATGGCGCTTGAACCGAGTCAAGAAGCAGACCTGAACCCCGCCAGAATGGCAGTCATCAGGAAAACAAAGGATAATAAGTACTGGTGAGGATGTGCACAAAAGGGAATGCTCATGCCCTGCTGGTGGAGGGGTAAACCAGTCCAGCCACTATGAGCATCAATATGGAGGTTTCTCAAAAATATAAAATTACATTTACCGTATGACCAGGCCATACCACTACTGGGTACTCACCCAAAGGACTCTAAGTCAACATATCAGAAATATTTACACATTTACTCTTTTGTATTAAATGGTTTTAATTAAAATATAATTACATCACTCCCCTCTTCCCTTTCCTCCCTCCAACTCCTCCCACAAAGTAAACCTCAAATAGATTTACTTTGATCATTATTCACATACACACACACACACACACACACACACACACAACCAGCTGAATCTGCTTAGTGTGGCTTATGTGTACATGATTTTAGGGCTGACTACTTTGTATCGGACAACTCAACAATAACTGATATGGCAAGATAGCCCAAATGTGTAATAGTGGCACTCATACATTGGCTGTAACCAACAGTGTCACATCCATTCTTATTACAGCACTACTCAAAACAGCTAAGTTATAGAACTAACCTATGCATCCTCAACAGAGGAATGAATAAATAAAAAATGGTACATGCACACAATGAAAAATTTGCATCCATAAAAATCTATTTGTTTCAGGAAAATGAATGTGACTGAAAATAATCACATTAAGTGGGTTAAGTTGATCTTAGAAAGATAAATGTGCTGATTAAGTTTTTTTGTGTGTGTGTGTCAACTTGAAACAAGCTAGAGTCAGCTGTGAAGTGGAAACTACAATTGAGAAAATGCCTCCATCAAACTGGCCTGTAGGCAACTCTGTGGACATCTTCTTTATTAGTGATCAACACAGGTAGGCCTTGCCCACTGTGAATACTGCCACTCCTGAACCAGGTTGCCCTGGGTTGTATAAGAAACCAGGCTGTACAAACCATGAGGAGCATTTCTCCCTGGTCTATGCTTCAGTTCCTGCCTTCATGTTCCTGCCTTGAGTTCCTGCTACAATTTCCCTTCACGAGGGACTATGATCAGGGTGTCTAACCCAAATAAAGTCTTTGCTTCCCAAGTTACTTTGGGTCATGGTGTTTATCAGACACAAAAAGCAAACTAAGATGACAAATCTTGCATGTTTTCCCTCATTTCTGGTTCCTAGATTTGTATCTGAATACATAAAATTACCTATGTTTAAATGACATGAGTGTGGTAGTGAACTGTCTACGGAATGAGGGGATTGATGGGTGTTGGGAGGGGGCAGAGAAAATGAAGGCTAGGGAATGGGTGAATAGACTCAACATACAATATGTACTTGTAGGGAAGTGTCATTACCTAGTACCATACATGATGCAAATACACCAGTGAAAAGCATTTAGAAAGAAAAAGAAGCAAACCAGACCAGCTGTGCCTCTGTCTCACTTTTCAGCCCAGTACTACATCTGTTTAAGTAGACATCATTTCATTAGCTCTTCAATACCATTGAATTGGAGTCCCTAAAAGCATTAGCTGTGAAAAAAAGGGAAGACTTCAACATATTTTTTGTAGAAAGGTGTCAGAAGCACACATTTAGGAAAATGTCTCCTCAGGAGAGTGGTTATGAATATGAAAAAAAATAACCAGTAATAAACCCCTGGAATCCAGCCCAATCCTGACTTAGTGATGCAGAAGTTACTGTGTAATTGCATACATTTTTATTACAAAGATAATTGAATCATAAAACATAAAGCACACTGGTAAAAACTAGATAGGACGTAAATGCATCACAGGAGTAGGTTCGTCTTGGTGGGGTGGAAAGGGGTGAATTATCTCCCTGTCTTCATAGTTAATGCTGTCTGTGTCTGTCGGCCTCATTAATTATGACTTTCAGATCCTGAAATCTCATGATGTAGTAGGGGATGAATGAGAGAGTACTGGTATTTACACAGACACTCATTAACAGCAAGCAGGATGCTGGGCAGACTGTGAGCAGGATGATGTTAGACGAGAAAGTACTTGAATTCAGCAAGCACATGTTAAATGCTCTTTGTTATGCTGTATTGCTAAAACCAGGGGATAAAGGATGGAAAAGACATCTTTAGCTTTGCTAAACACTCTGTCCAGTGGTGAAGACAGATTCAAAAGAGTTAAGGCAGTGAGATGAGTTTAGGACTAAGAGAATACAATAGCATACCACTGAGCATGCCAGGAAGGCTTCACAGGGGAAGCAGCACTTGAGAAGTTCCTTTAAGGGGCCTGGGGATGTTGCTTGGTTGGTAGAGTGCTTACCTAATACACATGAAGTCATAGGTTCAATCCCTAACATGATATAAACTGGCAAGGTGATGCATGCCTGTAATCCGAGCAGTCAGGACGAAGAGGAAGGAAGATCAGAAGTTCAAGGTCATCCTGAGCTGCAGCTCTAGTTGGAGACCAGCCTAGGCTACATGGAACAGTGGATCAAAAACAAACAAAAACTCATTTATAAGGATATGGAAGAGATATCCTATCACACTGAACAGGCTTTTGCAGAGAGGGAGGGGCAGGGGGTCACAAGTGAGGGCTTCCCACTGCATTGCCCTTTATTTTAGGATTCATCTTGGTGTGGTCAGCCCTGGGAGCAACATGGGGAAGATTCTGGTGCTTCTCTCTTTCCTGTATCATACCACACCCTCACTTAGCAACGCCTTTGAACTCCGTGCCTTGCAAATACTATCCTTTTAATGAGTCTGTTGTATACGTCACAACACTATTCTTTAGACTGTCTGGGGCCTAGTTACGACTTTTTGTAGCACTCAGAACACTGAGTTTCTGTGTCAGGGAAAAGTGGGTGCTAGACCATGCATGTGAAACCTCATCTACTTGAGGACCACTCTCTTGGAGTGTTATGTCATAGACAGTGACTGAAGATTTTCCTCTTGCTTTGTCTATGAGAATAAAATAATCAGCAGATGAATGAGAACAGATGCCATGATGACGCTGGTTCATGACCTGCTTAAGAGAACAGATATTCTGAATGGTCACAGAAAGGGGCAGGCTCCAAACAAAACCTTATCAAAATGTCCAGAAAATGACATACAGTTGTATGCATGTTCATCTAATTCCAACCCATGCATTCTGGCTGGTTCTGAAAAGGCTGTTTTCAGCACTTGGAATCACACATTCCTCATGATCCAAGCCCACACCTTGCCTCTTGATATCCTGTCACACAGTCTTGTGCTGTGGTCACTCCAGGGCATTTGAACTTCTTCCCTGCACAAGTGTTCATAATTCATAAGTGAACAGCATATACACTTGCTCCACATTAATGCCATTTTAAGCACAAAAGTTTTCATGTTGACACTACGTCCCTGGTTAAATATGTTCATAACACTGTTTTTTCCTGCCTAAATAGACTTGACACATCTCATAATTTAGAAGCGCCAGGTAAGGTCCTTCATTTGCTTTGCCAGTGACAGCTGTGTGAATGACTGTGAACAAGGCCCTCGTTGTGAGTTTCCACTTTCTCAATCACTAACCAGGGACTCACTTTCATCTTTACTGAGATAAAGATGAAAACAATGGGGAGGAACATGTGGGAGCTTGGATGCAATGTGTGCTGCTGTCACTGGACAGTAAAGCAGATTATGGACCTTAAGTATTCTATTTCAATCTGTGTGTGTGTGAGAGAGAGAGACAGAGACAGAGACAGAGAGACATTAGGGATTAAACTCAGAGACTTGCACAGGCAAGGCCAAGTGCTCTACTACCAAGCCATGTCCCAATCCTTGCATAATATTTTCTTGGGACAGAAACCCTGGATTGTCTGAATGGAGTTTCATTTATTTAATATGGAGAGTGGGGCTCATACCGAACAATAGGATTTTTTTTTCTCTTTTTGGTTTTCTTAATGAATGAAGCTCAATCTCAGCTTGAGGCCTCTGTGAAGTCACCACTAGCCAATGACTACTAAACGGTGTGACAAAGCCAACAGAAAGTGAAGTGATCTTTTAAAACATAAAAAAGTTTTAAAAAATGGCCCTTTACTCTTTCTGAGGGGCCAGAAAATATTCAAGAAAAGAAATATTTGAGATGAGCCTTGAAAGACAGCGAAAACTAGTGAAGGACACAGAATACACCCTCTCTCACAAAGATGTGTGTGCTCCAATCCCTGCGACCTGTGGGTATGGTAGGTACATTCCGGATGTGCTCAAGAGTCATGACCTCTGGGGTTAGCGTGATGGCTCAGCATTTTAGAGCACTTGCTACTCCTCCAGA
The DNA here is from genome assembly GCA_902168405.1 of Peromyscus aztecus. Taxonomy (NCBI): domain Eukaryota; kingdom Metazoa; phylum Chordata; class Mammalia; order Rodentia; family Cricetidae; genus Peromyscus; species Peromyscus aztecus. Next base: position 27,160 of record CABHPQ010170563.1, on the reverse strand, counting down.
GGACCCAGTGGTGGCTCACAAACATGGGTCACCCCAGTTTCGGGCATATGACACCCTCTCTGACCTCTGAGGGCAGCAAACACACACATGGTCTCCTTACATACATGCAGACAAACCAGCATCCGCATAAAGTAAAATAGTAAGAACTCCAGAGGAGAGAGGAGGAGAGAGTGCCGCGGATAAACCAGGGGATTGCTCTCAGCGGAGTCCTGAACAAAACAGAACCTCTCCCCCCAACTGTGTAAATATAACTAAAGAATGCTCACAAGGACAACACAATGTGAGGGTTCAAACTATTGTCTCTGACCTTGAAGATGGAGGAGGGAGCTATGAGCCAAGGAATACAGGGTACCTGTAGGAACTGGTCAAGCTTAGGAAACAGTTCCTTCCTTATGCTCGAGAAAGAGAGGCTGCCTTGATTACTAGGATTTTAACCAATGAGACCCACACTGGACTTCTGCCTTCCAGAACAGCAGGATATTAAGCTTGTGTTAACAGAGAATGCTAAAAGTGAGGAAGACCCAGCAAAAGGGAAGTGTGAGCAAAGTCCCAGAGACCTAAGAGAGGAAGGAAAAAGGCACCCGATGACGTCATGCAATTCCATGTTATGAGGGAAAGAGACAGAAAGAGGGCCACAGACAACCAGACCCTTAAGAACAGTGTTGTGGTAATGGCAGCCACATTTCCTATACACTCTGGGGCATTTTACTCACACTGACAGTAACTCTGGCCGTTCTGTAATGATGCTCACAATCTCCATTGGTGCGGAGAAAAACCAGTGGCAGAGGAACCTGCCCAAGCTGACCACGTGCACAAGGCGAGCAGACAAGTGACTAGGAAACACACTGGGTGTGACAGTGGGGCTGGGAGAATGACATCGAGGGCCAGAGAGACAGTGTCAAGGTCGCCCACACCACGGCAGAGCTTTCTAGTTGAGTGTGCTGCTTCTGTTTCACAACTCCTGGTATCCCTGCACTTCTTCTCTGTGAACCATTTCTCTGTCCACACTGTCCACATTCCCTGGCACCAGCTGTCCAGCTGTGTGTGTGTGTGTGTTCCTTTTTAAAAATTTTATAATTTTTATTTTTTAATTGGTATACTAATGTAATAGTTTTCATTGCTGCATTTTCAAATATGGGGGAGGACCCTAAAATATTCAAAAGAAACAGTAGTTGAGGTCAGTCTCGAAGGATGGAAAAAAACCAATGAAGCTGAAGTGGGCAGGAGCACTCCAGGTTGTTTTGTTCATTTCTGCCTCTTCCTCCCCGACCCTCCTGTACCCACTATGGCTTTCCAACTGCAGTATGTCACATGGGTACTGTTGCCCACCTTTTTCTTCATCACCTCTTTCCCCCCTGCTCACGGACTGCTCTCTAATTTCATGACCTATTCCCACACTCAGGCTCACATACACACATAGATGAACATTCATGTAGAACAAAATGTGTTCAGCTACAAACTGCAGCCCTGATGGGTCTCCTTTATGGAAAGCAGACCGGCTGTCATCTCATGGATAGAGTCAGACACTGATGGATGTGTGTCCTACTCCACCGGCCCAGCTCCCCCTCTCTCCGCTTCTGTATTTCTGTGGGTCTCCCACTGGCTGGGAGAATGAATGAATCCCACCAGCAATAGAGTTTGTGCTAGCTCTAGGTCAGCGAGGCATTCTTCTGACTTGTCTAAAACTAAGCACAAGAAAACAGGTGGCATCATCGGAGAGAATCCTTTGGGGTGGGGAGGGGAAGTTTGCACTGCATCTGGCATGGTACTGGTCCCACAGCTATGGAGACTGGATCACAAGGAGTGGGGAGTCTTACCAGTGGCTTTTAAAAATGGTGTCAGAAATACAAACTGGTTTTATCTTTCCTTTAGTAATTTCTGGAGGATTTCCCACCTTTCTGTTCTTCCCTATGCTTTAGTACTTTGCTCACAGAGTTGGGGCTCTTATTTTGTCTGGTCTAGCTTTTGATTTTGGGTTGATACAGTGTCTCATGTAGCCCAGACTACCCTGAGCCTCTGATCTCCCTGCCTCCACCTCCCAGGGGCTGAGATTACTGGTACGGGCCATCATTTCCTGCACATCCTTAAGTGTTTGGGAGGAAATTAAATGATGTTAAATGTGTGTAGTGGGTGGTTGGCTTAGCTGGACCCACGTGGGGGCTTGGTAAGTTGTAATTCCTGTTCATTTCCCCTCCAACGTCTTCATAAACCCACAGAGGCCTTGCACTGTAAAGAAACAGGTTGTCCCCTTGTATCTCAGGGCCTCCATTCAGCTGGTTGGTCATCCTGGCTTTGGTCCAACTTCACAGGCTGTTTGGAGCACTGGCTGGCACGTCTCCCGGACAGCCGATGCCCAAACTCAGACTCACTGTCTCTAAGCTCACAGAGTGAGCTCCCTCTTGCTCTGTACGGAGGGAAGAGATGGTGTGCCTCCACTTCTAGAAGTTAACTCCACAGTGTGCTCACCTTACATCACTCAGCCCACTGACCTTCTGCCTGGGAACATCAGCCTTGTACCCAGGGACACTAGGTGGTGGTTGAACAAACCTCTTACCTGCCACCATATCCTTAAGATCTAACTAGGAACATCACTTCCTTGCCTCTGTTTCAAGCAAGAGTCTAAGGAACAATTGCCTGAGAGTTCTCACTACTCCACCCTCCTCAGGATATCATGCCTGGATATTCTTCCACTTGACCTGCATGATGAACTGTTTGAGAGTGCTCAGATGCCACCAGAGAAGGAAAAACAGGAATATCATTCCTCCCATAACTTAGGAATGTCACACCATACTGGGACCCTCTCAGGCTAAGTTGCTTTTGGTGTCCGTAGCATGTTACAGTTTAGAGATATTTGGACTTTCCCGGTCCTACTTCCTGTGATTCTCACCCTAAAACACAGTTGGGAAAAGGGAGCAAGGATAGTTACCACCTCCCCATTTCATCACTTAAAAAAAAAACAAAAAAAACCAACAACAAAACCGAATAAAAATACTGAAGCTCAGAGTCAGACTCCAAAACTAAGTTTTCGCTCTCCAAAAGAAACAAAATCACAGAAATATACCTGATGTGTTAGGGAACAGGTTTGGCTTATGACATACAGGCTGTCATCACTAAGTGATTCAGATGGGACAAGTGTCATTATCGCTCTTGAAAAAAGGATCAGCACCACAGCCTGGATTCACGTAGCCAGAAGGTGACTGAAGTGAGGTTGCCCGAGCTGTCTCTCTCTAAACAGAACCACGACACACATGTTCTAGGTGTGGGACTCACTGACAGAATTTCTGGAGAACTGATAGATGCCAACCTTCTTTTGTTGCCTGACAGACGGGAGGGATTTCTCCTCTGGCTTGGAGTTGTGGATGAATATCACTCCCCATTTGGAGATGTTCAGTGATTTCTTGGAAGGTGTCCCTGTAGGGCAGGGACTAGATCAAGACTTCTTCCTGGAGCCTCAGGCAGAGTCTGAAACCACAGAAGTTTTAAAAGTAATTCAAGTAAGTAGCAGTCTCTGGGGTGCTGAAAAATGCAGCAGCCCCCAGTTCTGACAGCTGATGGGGAATCAGAAGGAAGGGGATGGGGGGACTGGGGGAGGGAGGTCAATCTCCTAGGCAGGAACTTCACTCCCCACTTGGCGTCCTGCTGCTCTATTGCCTTTGGCCATAGTTGGTAGTTCCTTCACCAGCAAAACTGATAAATGTCATAAGCTTCTCTCCTTTTTAATACAGATAAGTGGCTGTTGCTTATTTACCAAACGCCACTGATTTAAGATTGCATTCAATGCATCCAAGAGCGGGAGCCTTGATTTGTTTCCCATTTTCTGGACCATGCTCTATTATTTCCCTCTCCCAAGGTGCTTTTTGTGGTGATATATTGTGTACCCCAATAAAGTTTACTTGGGGATCATAGGAAAGAGCCAGCCGCTAAATCAGACATAGAGGTCAAGCAGTGGTGGCACACACCTTTAATCCTATCACTTGGGAGGCAGAGATCAGTCTGGATCTCTGTGAGTTCAAGGCCACACCGAGAAACAGAACCGAGCAGTGGTGACACACACCTTTAATCCCAGGAAGTAATATGGCAGGACACAGAAAGGTATATAAGGCGTGAGGAAACAGGAACTCTCTCTCTTTAGACTGAGGGTTTTGTAGAGGTAAGAACTTGTGGCCAGCTTGCTCTGTTTCTCTGATCTTTCAGCTTTCTCTCCAGTATCTGGCTCTGGGATTTTTATTATAAGACCTTTTAAGACTCATGTTACATCTGGCGCCCAATGTAGGGCTTGAACCCATGACCCTGGGATTAAGAGTCCCATGCTCTACCAACTTCACCTGTGTGGGGTGTGTGCTTCTGGAAAAGGTTCCTGCTATGTTGACAGAGAGCAAACCAATAGGCCACTACCCTGTGCAGAACCCTTACATTGCCTTGCTCTGGTCCACATTACTGAGAAAGGCTGAGTTATGGCTCTGACTTACGGTGTGTAGACTGGAGAACCAGTTCAGAGTGGCTCTGTGGGAAAGATGGAACAAGGAAAGGAGGAGGACCCAGGGCCGTCCCCTACCATCCCGCTGCCTCTGAAAGGCGCAGAAACACCACCAGACAGAACAGCCAGGGCATACTGTAGCCAGCCTGGAGTTGCTGGACTCCAGGGAGCACGGGAAAGGCTTTTATGTGGTTTGAGGCTACGTTCTGTGATTCTTTATGTAGAAGCAAATTGTCCTTTTAATTATTGTGTGGGCTGCACTGAAATAGATGAGCATTCCTTGAGCCCCTGGCAGCAGCCAGAGTAGCCCAGGTGTTCAGCCTGAAGACCAGCCAAGTCGCAAGCTTGATGCTTGCAAATGGGAGTGGTGTTTGTGTTTCAAAACAAAATGTTTTGTTGATTTTTTGTTTTAAACTCAGCTTTTGGAATATTGTAAAAGGAGAATACAATGAAATCCCGAGCCATTCATGGCAGATTCCTTTATGAGTAAGAGTTGGGGACAAAGTCCTAGAGGGTAGTGTGTGTTCTCTGGGACATTGAAACACATGGGCCCGTCTCAGCTTTGGGAAGTTTACAAATATGGTTCATTTGATTGAGTAGCTGGGACTGTCCCATTTTGAAAATCTCTTCGTATATTCTTTTGTAATTCAATACAGGAAGGAGCATCGGCCTGAATAAAACTGCAGTTTCCAATCAGCAAAAGAAACAATCAAAATGTCAGTCATACGCTCCTCATTGTTCCTCCGCATGAGACATGCATGCGATCGTGGGTTCTGCGGGGACTTTCTGCAGACAGTACCGTCCCCATCCCCTACTTTCACCCAGGCTCAGCCAACCATGATCATTCATTGCTTTCTTGCCCAGTGAGGGCTTTCCACAGACCAAGACCCAAGATCATCACCCCCACCCCCTGCTTTCTGCCCTAGGCACCCTTGAGGGTCTTCTGAATCCCCACTTGACCCTTTTGCCACCAGACAGCTTGTAAAGGAAGCACAAATTCGTCGTAATGACTGAGCAAACTATGGCAGCTTTTCTGTTACTCCTTTGCAGGACATCACTGTAGCCTGGGAGTTCACACAGTAGACAGGGGAGCTGCCTTTGTAGAGCTTTGAGTCACTCTTGGTGGGAGGTTTATTTAAGAGACACCTGAGAGAGGTGTTTTAAGAGAAACCCAGTTCAAATGACTCAGTTTCTCTAGAAAGAACTCTAAGTGTGAGGTAGAACACTCACAGGGCTCATTCACACCAGGTTAAATGTCAAAAGCCTGTGCCCAGGTGATGATCACCTCTATTCTTAGTGCAGCCAGGACCAACTAGGCCATACAGCCATGGGTACAGAGGCAGGGACTTCAGTGAGAACTGAGGCACTTAGAGGAAGAAGCCCATGCTGCCTGGTTTCCCACTTCAGGACAGGTGTCTTCCCTGAGCTATTAAAAGACTGCAACCTTCCCCAGTTCTGCAGTGTGAGCCTGGGGGGAGGTGGAGTTGCTCAGACATCAGCCCCTATCCTTCCGTGTTTCAGGAGAGTTGCATTTCTCCTGGCCTCCCAAGAAGAACAGCCCCCTGTACCTGAGAACCCAGGACCACACAGCAGACCTCCCCGGCACCTGCTGTTTTCACAGCCCTTGTACTTCTCAAGACCAGGACACACACAGCAGGAAACTGCTTAGCAACTGCACGTAGGAAACTGGGATTCCAAACTATTCCTCGTGGGCTTTTTCCTCCTGCCTTTGTTCTCCTGTTTTGTTTCCAGTCCTTGGTGATTGGGTCATTGTTCCATCACACATCCACCAACCGGTTCTGCAGGCCCTGAGATCTGCATGGCAATGGGGCTGGGGCTGCCTAGGCTCCTGGGGACTGCTCACAGAGGCCCCACACAGCCTGCCAGGGTTAGTCACAAGGGCTCAGGCTCCCAGGATAGCCCGGTGGAAGCTCTTAGGAACTCTGGTTTCTCTGGGAGGGACTGTTTTTCTTCCTCAGTTTGTTGTGTCCCTGCGTCTGACCTTCACCCTAACATCTGCAGCCTTGCCAGCTCCCGGTGTCGGTTTCTACCCTCTCCTCTAGGAAGAAGGGTGCCCGAGGGATCAACCCCAATATGCAAATTCCATGTCACACTGTGTTTTGGAATTCCCATTGTACTAAGAGAACATGCCTCTGATGCTATGTCTTTTCTTCATCCCTGTAACTATCTCTGCCTCTGCATGTCTCTTTCTCTGTCTCTATTTGTCCCAGTCTGTTTCTTTTGCTTTCTCGTTCTTTCTGCTTCTCTTGATGCCCGCAGATGTGTCTCCATGTGTCATTCTGTCTTTGGAAGTTGTTTTTTTAGTTTAATTCAGTTGCATGTATGTATGCATATGGGTGTGTTGTGTGTATGTGTTTGTGCGTGTGCTCAAGTGTTCTCGTGTGTACCAATGTACATGCCCACTTGTGCTCATGCATGTGGAAGCCAGAACTCAATATTGGGTCTTTTTCAATCATTTTCCACCTTATATTTTGAGACGTAGTCTCTCACTGAACCCAGAGCCCACTGATTTGGCTAGATGGCTGACCAGCAAGCCACAGAGATCCAGGGGTCTGTTTCCCCAGCACTGGGGTTAAGATGCACAACAGCGATGCCCAGTGCCCTGAAAGATTCTCTCTCTTCTTTACCGCATGACTCTTCCCATTTCTCTTTCTTTCTCTGCTTGCTCCCAACCCCCGCATCCACTTCCCTTCCCCACGCCTGTCTTCCGTGTTTTTCTTAAGCCTGACAGCTTGGCCCAGGTCTCAAATGAGATACGATCAGTTTGCAGGACAGCTATTTCTGCAAACTGAGGGTTTGCTTTCTCCCCCACCACGAGCAGCTTTTCTTCCATCTCAGAATCCCCGCGTCTTGCCAAAAGCACTTCCTAGAAATGGGCCCACGTGCCATGGCCGGAGCCACCCAGCTGCACTGCACCCCTGGGAGCTCCAAAGGAGACAGATTGACAACTGCAAGCCACAGCTAGCTGGGATTTCTCTGGCAGGGCTCCAGCTAGTCAGAGGCAATTCATCTGAAATCAATAGGCCAAATCGACATTTTCAGAAGTTAACTCAAAAAAATCCCCGAAGATTAACCAGCCTGCGGCCTTTGCTATGAAATTGTTACCACACCACTTTCTTTTCTTTTGAAAATCCAGATGGGCAGATAAATCCAAAATGGATCATCCACATCTGCCATTCCTCCGCACAAATTATACCCCTCCCACCACTTCCAGCTCTAACACACAGCAATATTCAGAGGCTGGACTGAGCCGATACTAAATGCTGCGTTGTATGTTTCCAATTCCCATTGTATGAAGAGGAACCGAATTGTGACCCCACTGAGGCAGAGATGGCAAACTGAAACCTACCCTTTCTAAAAGTGAGAACCACAGCAAGAGAACGGTTGCTGTCTTTTGGCCTACAGTGTGTCAACAGTGGTACCCAGCCCATCAGTTCCCTCCCGCAAGGGGACTGGACAGATGTTCAAATAAAAATCCAGTAGACAGTTTTTCATTAACAATGCCCACTACCCTCTACGTTTTCTGAACATGATGGTATTAATAACATGGCCAATGTAGAGATGAAGCCCTTCGTTACAAGGGCCTAGGAGGGAAGGAAGAAGAAGATAGGTGATGTGGTGGATGGGTCCTCTGAGTTCAGCACCTCTGATGCAGAGGGGCTGACGTTACAGGAGTCAGAGCAGCCCCTGATGTTTTGATCCAAGTCTCAAAAGTCAAGGCTGTGAATTAGAATGTTTCTAGGAGATGTGGCCTTGAAACAAGAAGGAGGTAAAGCAGATACAGACATTAAAATCCAAGAGAACCGGCCGGGCAGTGGTGGTGCACACCTTTGATCTCAGCACTCGGGAGGCAGAGGCAGGCAGATCTCTGTGAGTTCGAGGCCAGCCTGAGCTACAGAGTGAGTTCCAGGAAAGGTGCCAAAGCTACGCAGAGAAACCCTGTCTCGAAAAACAAAACAAAAAAAAAATCAGAGAGAACCAAACCAAAGATCTTTGGGAATGCAACATAAGAAATACTTGAGAGATTGATGCTGTCTCTTCCCTGCTTCACAGATGAGGAACACAGGGCCTTAGAAGGCTAAGGCGGTCATTTAAAGTGATGGCTATGCTAATTACCCTGGTTTTATCATTACCCAATCAAAATGTCTCTTTATACTTCATAAATGTGTGTGAACGTGTGTCTATCAGAAATGTTTAAGGGAAAAGGAGGCTTTCCAAGCCCAAATGTCTCATCCTAAAAGTCACACTCTTTAGGTAAAAGAGTGTTCCAAAGATGTCTTTATGAAGAAAAGAACCCTGTACTTTGGGACAGTGAGTCAAAACTTCAGCTTTCCTTTCAGATCATTAAAGAGAGACAGAAAATCATGTTTGGTATAGGTTGGCGCCTGGTAAAAAATTAAGATGGTACATGAAAAATTTACTTTAGCAATCCAGAGCTGGGAGAGTGGTAGAGACTGGTCGATTCATCATTTGAAAGGTGGTGAAAGAGGCCTGGAGATGGAGTGCTGGATACAAGGTCTCACAGCAAATGTTTCTGCCAGCTGACACCGTATGTCCACCAAATACTTGCAACACTTCTTAACACCATCCCAGTGGACCAGGGAGCAGAAACATTTTGTCTGCACAGAGAAGGACTCCTTGGGGGTCATGGCATGAAAACCCAGTTGTTTGGAAGTGTGAATGAAGGTAAACTAGAAAAGTGAGTTGGCTTTTGCACAGTTGTGTTAGCATGAGGCAGTAGATCTGGACTTCCCGAGGCTCAGAGTTAGTGCGTTGTTGGGCTTCTGACCAGAGAATGGCTTTGGGATTGTTACTCCTGGGAGCTCCCTTGATGACCAACGCGTTGATCCGCATCGACTGCTGTGTGCCAGCAGCTTTCATGGCCCTGTAGACTTTAGCAGGTCTGTCTTCTCCCTGACTTGCTTGAGTCCAAAACCCACTGCCCGGACCTTGCCTTGACATTGGCCTGAACTGAACAGTCTTGTCATACTTGTCGCAGGTTCAAGGTTGTACAGTGAAGATGCCACCGCATTGGTGTACAGAGTCTTCCTGAGTGGCAAACATTACCTTGAGGGGCTGAGAGACAGTACCTAGACCAGTGCCCATCCAACCACTGCCGCCATCGTGTAGCAGTTGACACACACCTGTGCACGTATGTCACAGGTTAGATGGGATTTCCCTAGTCTCTGGCCCCTCTCGTGCTCACTCCAAGCACAGGTTACATTGTGGCCAAGTTGCAACTGGGTGTGGAAACTGGATCCTAACAAAGTCCCTCTCCATTCTCAGTTCCAGTGAAGAGAATCCCTGGGGAGGTTGTTTCTGACCCACACATTACAGAAGCACATTCTTACTTCCAGTCTCAGTGACTGGTGATATCAACACGACAGTCAAGCCTGGACTAGACCATTTTCTATGGCTGCAAAGTCACTAGAATACAAAATAGTTTTGAAAATATTCACTGCTGTGCAGCCAGGATCCACTAAATGCTTCCTATTTCCATCTCCTGTTTTCAGCATTCTGTGTGTACTAACTCATGCAATGCTCACAATAGCTCCATGAGGTACTAAACATGAAGTACTTAAAGCAGATGGGGAGAGTGATGACCATAGAGATTAAGTCATTGTCTGGAACCATGGAGCTATTAAGTAGAAGAAATGGGGTTCAACCCCAAGTACCTGGCTGTGGATTCACACTTTTATGTGCTATTTTGGGCTGTCAAAAACATTTTGGCAGCCAAAGAAATGGTCCAAATCAAATATAATTAGGTTTGTGACTTCTGAGCAGCGTTTGCACGGGCTCTTCCAGCCTTTCACACTGTTCAGATCCCACGCAGAATGCACGGGACTCGGAAAGGAAGGTGTCATTATCAGTAGATAACAGAGCCAGAATCTGAGCCCCGTCCAAATTAAGTATCATTTCTTCCTTTCTACTTTATATAAGGGGAAACACAGTCCAGTAGGGGTCCTGTGAGATGTGTCCTCCTCTTTGCAGTGAGTCCAGCCCAACCCTCTGCACAGGATAGGTGCTGAGTATGTATGAATTCCTCCTGAGTCAGACCACATCTCTAAATTGATTTCAAGGCTCAGAAGCCTGAGTCAAATTTGAAAGAGTCTGGATTCTCTTTTGTACTCATGCTATGGGGAGGTTTACCCCAGATCCCAGCAGCTGCCAGTAGAGAAAAAGGGAGAAGAATAAGGCATAAGTGGGCTCATCGGGACTCTTTGAGGATTCAGGCTTCAGTCTCCTGAGAACAGAGCATCATTGTGGACCTTTGTCTGGAGGGCCCTGGTGGAAGAGACAAAACAGCACAGAGCCAAACTGGATTTCCCAGTCTTGGTCAGCCACTCTGGAATCTCACTTGCTTCATTTATAAAATAAGATTAAAAAGAATGCTACTGATTATACTAAATTATCTGGCAACTAAATACGATGATAAAGCATTTCTCACTGGTAGCACTTGGTGGCCTATGCAAACTTTTCCCCATTCACCGCCTTTTTAGAAAATCTATTCTGGATAATGATCTAAAGAAAGCATCGATGGAATGTTATTATTTCCTTGTATGGGTGAGTCCAATAGTCATTGTTAGCGGCATGCTATGGTAGGGGTTTTCACCGTGTGTATTCAACAGTTAGATAGTAATTAGCTTAGGTAGTAAACAGTGTCACAGTGGTTACCTAAGGCAGGTGACCAAAATCACCATTATGAGCTAGGTGTCTTGAAACAACCAGGTTTGTTTTGTCACAATTCTGCAGCCCAGCAGTCCAAGGTCAAGGTGAAGGGAGGTTTTGGTTCTTTCTGGAGGCTCTGAGAAGGAATCTGTTCCACATCCCTCTCCTAATCTCACTTCCTTTTGGCCCTCTGTAACTTGAAGTCTCATCACTCTGACTTTTGCCTATCTTTACACATTAGGGTTTTTTTTTCTCTGTGTCCATGACAACTGTTCTTGGATTGAAGGTCTACTCTAATACAGGATGACCTCATGGTGGGACTATTACCTTAGCGTCCATCTGCAGAGACTCCAAAGTGGTTACATTTAGAGGTTCTGGTGGACATATATTTGGGACAGGCCACTAATATTCACCCCCAGTGCAGATAGAAATGACTATGGAACCTGTTAGTTACCCAGCACTCAAGTGTGAGTACCCAGTAGCCATGGCCTCATCAATTTCCCTCTCTAGACTTTGTACAATAGGGTCACTGTTTCCCACAGGTTTTGCCAAATTGGCACCTGGATCACATCTCGACTAGGTTACTCTACCAGTCTGGAACTTACATTTCAGGCTTCAGCAAGGAGATCACATCGCCTCCTTAGCCATGCTCTCTAGTACGCATGCCTAGATTATATAAATGCGTCGACGACGACTATCTATCTGACTTGGGTAGTGTGACCTGAAACCTATCTTCCGTGACTTGCCTGCAGGTTCTCTGTATATATGGCAACTGCGACATTGCATGCAGATGTTCCAGATGTTTATCTCCTAATTATAAGTCTCTGATGTGCCACTTACCGTAATGTACTTATTCATGCTAATATTGTCTCTTCTCCCAGAGGAGCTGCCAGGGTGGATTTGATGCAAGAGAGACAGAGTGTCTGTAGTGTGTTTAATTAGCCGGTGGCATCTCAGTCATGGCGAGTGCCAGGTGCCAAATCTATTGTGACGCGTTAAGACCCAATACTCATCTGCTGATGTCTATTCTGACAGGAACAAGGGAGTCCAGACTTTGAAGGGGCCCTCAGCTTCCAAGGAGGGGATGTGACAGACAGGGAACTGCTAATTGCATGTAAGGTGATATGTGTATTTTTTCCTTTTCAAAAGTTGGCCTCCTCATTATTTCGGTTACTTTTTATCTTTAGAAATTTCCCATTTAAACTTTTTAGATTATTTTTTTGAGAATTTTGTAGAATATATTTTGATCATGTTTGATACCCTTCCCAAACTCCTCCCAGATTCCCAACCTTCCCTACTTAGCTACTTTGCATCTTCCTTTGAGGGGTAGGGAGGTAAACCTGTTTTATGGAATAGCTTGTGGCTGGGAAGCTGGAATTCTACTGGAGGGTTGATGTCCCCTGGGCACGTCCAGGCACCAGTGTGAAACCCACACACACATGGGGAGCATGACTGTATTGCTGAGAGAGGAGGACAGAGCCTGAGCAAAGGCACTGAGGTCTAAATAGCAACAAGATATTTGTTATATGGTTGGTGGCTGGGCTATGTGGATGCAGTGGGGGAAAAGATGAGGCCAGAAATGCAGGCCTGAGGCAGACCCTTAAACATCATGGAAGTCTGGCCAAGGAGCTGATTCTGTCAAGGGAACTGAGGCATGGACTACCGAGGAGAAAGCCATTTGCTTATACCAGAGATCTGATGAGAGGAAGTCAAGGGAAGGAAAGAGAAAAAGGAATATCATTCCCATACTTCAAGTACAATGTGGAAACAACCAGATGGGGCTGAACAGGGGTAGGGTCAAGCAAACCGAGGCTCTGTGAGGAGAGTGCTCATCTGCGATGAGCAGTGGAGACTCCTGCATTCTGACCTAAGGTGATTTAAGATGTCCTCACTGAGATAAGGAGAGCAAGGGGAGGTACCAGTCTGGGGAGATGGAAGGGGTAGATCTATGAAGATGGCACAGGGTCATAATCCTGGCATTTGCCTTCATGCTGGGTAGGATGGGTTATGTTAGGTTTGCCAATTCTGAAAAGCAATCCGACATCCCGAAAAGAACTACTCCTGATACTCATCTTAGTTATTTCTCCTGTTGCGACAATGAAGTACCAAAGAAAAGCAACTGTATTAGTTACTTCCCTGTGGCTGTGACAAAACACCATGACCCAAAGTGACAGAGGAAACAAAGCATTTACTTTGGCTTGCAGTTCCAGAGGGATAAGAGTCCATTGTGGCAGGTGGCAGGGAGGCGTGGCAGCAGGCAGGCATGGTGGTGGGAACAGGAACCACAAGCAGGAAGCAGATAGCAATTGGAAGAGCTGTGGGGCTTCACACTCTCAAAGCTCACCCCAAGTTGCATGTTTACTCCAGCAAGGGGGCACTGCCTCACAACCTCTCCTCCCTGAGGACCACGGGTTCATGACATTTTTCATTCAGAACACCACAGCAACTTTGGGAGGATTTACTTTAGTTCACAGTTCCCATGTTCAATATACCAGAGGAGGAAGTCATGGCAACAGGAGCTTGAGACATCTAGTCACTTTATAGCTGCTGCTAGGAAGCAGGGAATGAAGCTTGCTTATGCTCAGCTGGGTTCCTCTTTTTTTATACAGTCCAGGACTAAAGCCCTGGTAAAGGTACCACACCATTTTTTTAGGGTGGGTCTTCCCCTTAATTAATCTAATCAAGAGCATCCCTCATATGTATGCCTGGAGGCTTGTCTCCTAGGTGATTCCAGATCCTGTTAGGTTAACCAATCAGCATCAATCATTACAGGGTTCTAACATGTAGACATAGCTCTCTCCACTTCTGCCCAGGTGTTATGAGAGCTCACTGCTCAACTCTGTACTCCTGACCTCACATCTCACTCTCCACTTTCCCCTTAGCCATAGGAAGCAGTTGCCTCAACCTTTTCTGACCCCACCACCACCTCAGCCTTCTTTCTGGCCTTTGCCTCCCACTTCCACTGCCCAGGGCTTCGCTGGGTTTGCACAGGACAGAATTCTTGAATTTTTTGCTCCTTCTGAGTCCATGACTGGGTTTGAGTGAACACTGGATGGAGAAGTCATGGACTGGAAGAGTGGATGGTACCACATGGTTCTTCTATGTTCTTCTTCTCTTCGTCATTCCCACCACTACAATTCTGCATTTGTACATTTGCTAACACGACTTTATGGTCAGAGAAATATGCAAGTTAAGGCTTGTGGTGAGAGAACGAAAATGTTTGATGTGTCCGAGTCATTCCCAAGCCTTTAAAGACTGGTCCCATCATGGGAAGTGGCTCTATGGTGAATTGCCTTAGGCTAGCAAGTCTTTGTTACCTGGTATCACTCAGTTCCTTTTTTCTTCTTTCCCCTCTCCCTTCCTTCTTTCATTGAGTAATGGGCAGAGAAAGTAAGAGTCAGGGGATGTGGAGACAGTCTCTCAGGAGAGCCAGAGGTCATGGCAAAAGAAACAGTAGACACAGCTCCTCCAGGACGCCACATTCTACCTCTTCTCCACCTCCACCTCCATCATCCCTCCTCTCCTTTCTCTTAGATTTTTTTATATCAATGAAATACTAACAGGTTGTTTCGACACAGTCTGCTCTCAACATTCGTGTATTATTTTTACAGAATACTGCCTATGATATAAAGCCAATCCTGGCTATTTCCATTCAGAAAATTTTGGTGACATACAGTGGCAGGTGGGTATCAGGACTTGGGATTAGATGATAAACTGGTCCCTTCCACTATATAAACTACCTACTTAAGAGGTGTAAAAAGTGGTGCATGTTTCCTCGACTCTGTGTAGATCAATGTCTTTTGTCATTAGATGAGAAAATTGTGTAAATGGAGTAAGAAATGCCCAAATAAGAAGCCGGGAGACTGGGGAAGAAGGTGAGTGTCTTCTCTGTTTCCTGTGTCTACATGTCTGGGGGTTCCCCAAACAGAACCAGCGCGACCAGCAGTGCCAACCAAAGGCCCTGATATTGCTCTTGTATAGTTGCTTGGAGTCCATATTCAGCTTAGTATTCTGCAGTTTCCTTCTCAGAATTCTTGATAGTTTTAACAAGGGACCCTAGATTTTCACTTTGCTGTAGGCTCCACAGATTATCTAGCCAGTTCTTCTCAGGAAACTGGCATTTTTGCCATTCCCCTTCTCAATGTCATTCTCCAACTGCCTCCCTCCCAATACTCTCCTGCCAGCTCCCCCGCGGCCCAGACTGTTCCTTTGATCTGAGACATAGCTGGTTCCTGGGTCCACACCAAACAGCAGAATGATGGTGTCCAGCACCAGATGCGATTACTCAAATCATTTCCTCCTGTGACCAGGACCTGCTTTAATACTTCCCAGGTACCAGGTGTTACCCCGAATATCTATCTGCATGTGGAAGGGCTTGAGTGCTCTATTCTTTCTCTTTTGGTAAGGCAATTAGGTCATTTAGAATATGAAAAGCTTTGAAACCATGAAAATATTTTATTTGAAGTTGAGAAAGGACTTTGATGGTTAAAAGGAAAAGCCAGCCACTTCCAGTTTAAACAAAGAGAGGAGACTTCTGTAAGACTGTCATAACTCAGACTCCATTGTCTATTATGTGAGGACCCTAAAGAGTCATTCTAGTAAAGTGGATTAGTCTCAGTAGGTAGAAGTTGCAGAAACAAATCTTTGGACTCAGAATAATGAAGAGCTTCCAGCATTCAGAAATATCTAGAACCAATTTCGTAAGAGAATGTAGACTTTGTCTATTATATCCTGGTATCTTGTCTTTGCTGATTACAGTGACTATGGAATATCTATTATTTTTCTAGCCAAATGATTCTATAATTTTTGCTGCCCATGTCTAAAAGCTAGGGTCACTAAATTTCTTTTGGTGTTTCTGAAGGACCTAAATAGAGAATCTAACTTCTCTTATGCATACATAAGCAACAAGATACTAATTACTTTCAATTTGTGTCCTAAGTCCATGATCTTGGCTTGTGATCTTTGCTGTAGGATCCATTGCTGATGGATGAATGAATGAATGAGCCAAGGAAATACATTGCAGACACAATCTTTCCAAAATGCACATGGATATAGGAGGTAGACTATAACCTCCTGGGTAGTGATTTCCCTACCTAGCTCTTCTGATCTTGCTGCTGAGGAGCTGGCCAATATCTGGAGTGTCTACACCCCTCTCTACAGAGTGAAGCTAAAAGCATGGGATGTTTGTGAAATGCTCATAGAAATACTCATGACCTTTTAGCATCACAGTGTTCCCAGTGTTTCCTCAGGCAGAAACCACATCCTGGAAACAAACCCCGCACAGGTACATGAAGACATAGCTGGAAATGCCTGTGCTTATTCCCATGCAAGCAGGGAAACAGGCCTGGAAGTTGGGCGGCCTGGAT
The DNA here is from genome assembly GCA_902168405.1 of Peromyscus aztecus. Lineage (NCBI taxonomy): Eukaryota > Metazoa > Chordata > Mammalia > Rodentia > Cricetidae > Peromyscus > Peromyscus aztecus. Next base: position 10,627 of record CABHPQ010170563.1, on the reverse strand, counting down.
GCTCTGGTTCTGCCTCTAAACAATCCAGTAGATTTGGCTGATTTCCATCTCCTCCCAGAGACTTAGTTTTCCCGTTTCAAAAAATGTGTCTGTAATATTAGAAACACCATATGGTAAAACACACACACACACACACACACAGAGGTCACTATGTCTTACAGCAGTCCTTCCATATGAGCATCCTCACAGCAATTCCACCTAAGAAATCTGAGGCTCAGGTAGAAAGTGATGTGTGTATGGTCATATCCCTAGCCACCGACCCACTTCCCCGTTGCTCTCAGGGCTCCATCAGCTATGAGATCACTCCCAATGAATTGACAGTCTTGCCTGGATTTGTCCCTTGGCACCAGCTAGATGCAGGAAAGGCACGCTTTCAAGCTGATCACCGATTCTTTTGATCATGTTAAAGCTATCGACAGTCTCAGCATCTTGCTCAGTGTGAGCATGGCCTTGGAGGCTATGATCGACCCTAGCTATGAAACTCCAGACTCACAAGGTCTCCTTTATATCAATCACATCAAGCCTGATTCTTCTCAGCAGAGCAGCAATTCTAAATACATTGCAAGGTTCACAAAATAAATGCCGGATCCCATGGGTCCACTTGTCTCTATTTAGACCAATGGCTCCAGCATCCTACATTTTCCAACATGCTAGAAAATGTCAGCACCATTGTCCTCCCTTCTCCTTATATGTAATCAGTCACCAATCTTGTCTGAAAGTGAATTTCCATCGGGCTATTTGTCACCCCTAAGTGACTCTGCTGTGGAAGGTCTAAACATATCATCCCTAACTCCCTCTCTAGTCCTTCATCTCCTCCCATGGGCTCTGCAGAATCCCAGACTCTCTGCGGCTGTGGAGAGCACAGTAAGCTGCCCTCAGCCTTCTCCACCGGGCCCAGCAGGGAACATGTCCACCTTCCTCTCTCCTGTCAATCTGAAGTACCCTCTTTGTCTAGACTCTAGGTCTCACCCTGTTCTGGTTTCAGGAACCATATCTTTTCTCTGTTGTCTTAACTTATTGGTTAGTTGTTCGTTTGTTTTTCTACATTTTAAAAGTTATCATTATTGCGTATTGTGTGTGTGTGTGTGTGCGCGCGCGCGCGCACACACAATGATGATGCAAGCACAAGTTTCACCCCCTATCTGCCACAGTGCCTGTGCCACAATATGTGTGTGGAAGACAGAGGATAATTGTTATGGAGTTGGTGCTCTTTCCTGCCTTTATGTGGGTGGGGGATCAAACTCAGGCTGCTAGTCTTACACAGAAGTGCCTTTACCCACCAAGCCATCCTGATGGCTGTCTCTTGGTCCATTCTTAAATGCAAATGATGCACTCCCTGCTTTAAGAAAACCTCTCATTGTTCATGGTTTGCTTAACCTCCTTAAGTTTGGTGAAACTGCCTATTCTCTCCCTCCCACTGACTCCTCAATTCATTAGAATCTGACATCTGATCTTTCTGTTCTACTCACAGTACTCCTTGGTCTTGGAAATCTAAAACCCAGTCACTTTCAAGACATTTTAAAATTTGGATTCTCAAAAGTATTCCACACTGTCAATAACCTCACATCTTCAAAGACTCTCTTCCTTAAACCAAGAGTTTATTACCTTTCCTCTTCTCTCCAGGCATTTCTCTTTCCCCTGCAGACTTGTCTTCCTCTGGGTTCGTCCGTGTAAGTTTTACTAACCGGAATGAGCTGTGCTATGCTGCTCTGACAGACAACCCTTACTATCCCAGTAACATGGACTTACTTTTTGTTTGTGCTCAATGTCCAGCACAAGGGAACAGCAGCTCAGCTCTGAGAACCTCAGACATGAATAGGGTTGAACACTAATGAAAGAAATCCCAATTCCCCCCACCTCCAGGTCTCAGAATGGTTTTAGTGACCACTGTTTGCGAAAGAGTTTCTAGAGCAGTTACCCTGTGCTTGTCTCACCATTGTGTGGGGAGTTGAAGCATGGGGATCATTTTCCTGTTCACTTAAGAGGAACTGAGGCTGAATCAACACTTAATTAGCTGAGCTTAAGGACATCCACTCAGAAACATTTACTAACACCCAAATTTGATACTGATGACAAGATTCTGGACCTTACTTTGATTGTCTAGAATAAGACTTTTGGGAGCCTTGAAGAAGCATAAGTGGTTCCTGCATGTGCAATAGATAGGAACCAGCAAGGGTGGAGGTCAGACCCACTACCAGCCTTTAAGAGAGCTCTGAGTGATCTCAGCCTGTGGTACTCACACCCTTGTAAAGACTCCTCCTATATTGGACAAAGCAGGCCTGGACCACCAGTAAGCTACTATTTTTATATGATAGAGTATGACTTTTGAGGCTAGGTCATGAAAGACAAATCGGCTTCTGTCTTGCTGACCCTCTGTGGTAACATTCACTCTGGAGAAAGCCAATGTCTTCTCAGATGGGCATAGGGTAGTTGTAGGGAGAGTTCCACATGGTGCAGAATTGAGACCTCCTGCTAACAGCCAGGCAAGTCCTTCATGTTGGAAGCCGATCCTCCAGCTCTGGTCAAGCCTTCAGAGAGGCAGCCCTTGTTGACTCTCTGAGAAGTCCTGAGTCATAGGCTCCAGATAAGCTGTTCCTGGATTCCTGACCCCCAACACAGAGATGCGTGTTTGTTGTTAAGCTTTGTTATTTCCGTGTTTGCCAAGGCATGTGCACTCGGACCTGAATCATTGCGGCTACTTTCTCATTTCTTCCTTTCTCCAAATTCACTTTCTTTATGAGGACCTGAGTGAACCGAAGAAACATAAACCTGCTTAGAATTCATAACGGATTTCCCATTCTTAGGACAAAGCTCAAGGTTCATCCAGACCTGAGCAATATGACCTCTGCTGACCTTTTTAAACTTTTCTCTCATGGCTCTTTGAACTCAAAATCCAGACCACCCACCAAGATTTCTTTCATTTTGCAGTGTGCCTTTGTCCTGTTTCTTGGTTTGACTTTTCATACGGGTTTCTTTCTTCATAGAACACCCCTCTTATCTTTTTTCCTCACTCTGTTATTCATTCCCCTTTGGCCCTAACATCTGTAAGAAACCCAGGTTGATCTCCCCTGCCCATGATTGGAGGTGGCCCCTTTTTGATCTCTGTGTCAAGGCATTTCCTATTTTATATTAGTTATTCTGTCCATCATTGGGAGAAAATACTGGATATAAACAACTTATAGGGTAGGAAAGGTTGATTTTAACCACAGTTTCAATATGGCAGAGACACTTTTCGTGTGTGGTGATAGGAGCATGGAGCTGGTTCATCATCATCCAACAGCAGATAGGAAGGAAGTAGAGAGCTACAGGTAACTGGAGCAGCTATAACCTTCAAGGGCTTGCACCTACTGAGCCATCCCCACTTGACTGACCTCATATCCCCAAGATCCTGCAACCTCTCAAAACAATGTCACCAGGAGAAGACCCAGTATTCAAACACATGATGCTGTGGAGGACATTTCAGAATCAAACCCTGCCATGGTACTAAGAATCCTATTATTGGCATGTTATTGACAGTAGCAGTATTAATAACTTCTTATAACTGAAGCTTTCTGGACCCCCTGGTGAATGTGATATGATGAAGATGTTTCCTGTATTTAGGATTTTTGCACCTTGGCTTTGGATTGTCCTTTGATTTCCAGACTTATCTGACTTTACTTAGGGTAGGCTGGAAGCAATGAAAAGCTGACCTCAACCCACAAAGCAGAAGAGCAGGGAAATAATTAGCGCATCTTCTTCATCCTAGCACCTCATTTCTGAGGTGTGCTGGACAGTGTGACTTGGAGTCCCAGTGGGTTTGAGCATTCTGTGACCACGGGAATTCTCTCGATATGATCCCACCCTTAGTTAACTTTCTCTCCTTCTCTCTTTCCCTTCTCAGCTCCCTTACAACTTCATATATCCTTCTCAAAAAACTACTTTCACACTTCTCTGAGGGTCTGACTCCACAGCGTCACCTGCCCTGGGTTGTAGTCATTGGATTAGCATTTACTATGAGCTGGCCGCCAGGCCAAGCTCTTTATTTGTTTTTCCTAGCAACACAATGAGATAGGTACTTGTCCATAAAATTGAGGTAACAGTGCTTACTCATAGGATTGTTATGAGGATTAAATGGGATAATAAGGGTAAAGAGCTCAATATGACTGGAAGAGAAGATGAACATGAAGAGCCTAGTGAAGTCATATATTATTGGTTTATACGACCAACCAATTGCTAATTTGCCCAAGATCACTTGGACATGAAGTGGATTCGATTTTTACTGAGTTCTGGGAGATTCTAGAGAGTTCAGTCCCCATTTGGTGTGGTCATATCAGTTATAATCTATGCACTGAAGACTGTAAGATGTGTAAGAAGAAGAACGATACCTACTACATTCAGCTGTATCCCCAGAATCTAGCATTCAGTTGATAGAAAGAAACTTTTGTTGAAGAACGTCTATCCTTTGGCTCCTGCTTTGTGTTCAGTTTATATTACTCATCCTTACAATAATTTCTTCTGTGATACACTAAAATAAACCTAAAAATCCTACCTGAAAACAATGTGCTGTCGTTCCCTGTGCCCCCCCCCCCCCCCCCCCCCCCGCCCCTGCTCAGGTTCATGCTTGTTTTGAAGAGAAACACCTCTTTAATCCAGTATTTCAGTTCCCTGAGATTAGGAAAAAATACTTGGTGTCTCTGAGCTGTATTTTTTCACCTGTAAAAGAAGCAGAGATCACATTCTCATATCATTGTTACTGACCCTATTACACAGCAAATTGCCTTGAAAATGAACAGCTAAAAACAACACACACTTACAATCTCACTTTCTGAATGCAGATAGCTTAGCTGCTTGGTTCTCACTCAGGGCTGTGCGGGGGAGCCAGTGTTGTAGTCGATCCATCTCCTTGGGTTGCATTCAACAAGGTTTGACTGGGGCTGAAGATTCCCTTCGAAGCTGCTCACATCATTGCTGATAATGACTCTCAGCTCTTTCCCAAGCAAATCTTCCACAGAATGGTAGTTATCTTATCTGAAGGAAAGGGAAAGGGACAGGGAGAGAGACACCCAGGATGGAAGACATAGATCGGTTGTAACCTAGTTTCAGAAGAGACGTGTGATCACTTTGACCATATTCGATTGGTCAGATAGACTAGTGTGTCTCAACCTTCCTAATGCTGCGACCCTTTAATACAGTTCCTCATGTTGTGGTGACCCCCCAAACATACAATTATTTTCATTGCCACTTCATAACAGTAAATTTGCTACTGTTATGAGTCATAATGTAAATATCTGATATGTGACCCACATGGGGTCGTGACCCACAGGTTGAGAACCATTGAGATAGACCAACTCTAGTGCAGGAAGAAGGGACCCCAAAAGGATGTGAACACCAGTGGACAAGCTCATGGGAGAGTGTCTTGGAGACCGAGTGCAATACCTCGCATACTGAGTTGCAACAAAGGTTTTATGTGCCTAGCACCCAGTTCTTTCTCAGATGTTTTAATTCTGTTTTATGGGCTCAAGACCGGATACGCAAGTTTTGGAACTTAAAGAACATAGTGCACCAGCCAAAATTTAACAATCATCCCAGGACAATTGTCACCAAATAAATCTGGTTATTGAAATTCACATCCTGCCGAGGACTGAGCCAGCAATGCTGGCGACAATCATCTGCAAAGTGCCTCGCTTTATTTTCCAGTTTTAATAATATGTTACTGTGTGTTTCATTAATCTCAACAACTCTGTGGCATATGCACTTTCTAAATGAGGACAATGAACTTTACAAAGATACAATTTGTCTAAGGGCACAAAACTACTGGTGATGAAATCGAGATTTAAATATGGGACTCAAGACTCTAAAACCCATTCTTTTTTGTCTCCAGCCACAGAGTGGCTGGTTATTCATGTTATTAACTAAAATAATAAGAAGTATTATACTATTGTCTTTTGTGGTAACTTCTATATTCATGAACAGCAGTGTCCTTGGAGTTCTCCTGTTGCTGTGTGTGTGGGGGGGGTTGTATGTGGATACAAGTGTGCATGGGTACGTATGCCATTGCAAACACATACAGAGGTCAGAGGTCAACAAAGGATTCTTCCTCTGTTGCTTTCCACCTCATTTGTTGTTGCTATTTTGTTATTTTGAGCCAGGGTTTCACTAGGTAGCCTTGGCCTGGAACTTAGTATATATACCAGACTAGCCTATAACTCATTTATATGAGGTAAGGTAGCTCATTGAATCTAGTACTCACTGATTTGCTAGACGACCTAATTAAGAGAGCTCCAGGGATCTGCCTGTCTCTACTGCCTCAGTGATGGGTTTGTAGGTTCACACCGCCATACCCGGCTTTTTAACATTGGTGCTAGGGATTCAAACTCAAGTCCTCACGTTTGTATAGCAGCCTCTTTACCCAATAAGCTGTCCCCTTCTCATGGTTCTCTTGCATGTAACTGTCCAACAAATGGCCTGCCACATCCTAGAGTATGTCTGGCTATTACAGAGTCAAAAGGCCCTGACATGGTGATGAGAAGTTATTCGAAATTTAAAGCATGGCAGGCCATGTTGTCTGTATTGTCTAATCCCCTTTACCAAGAGGATAAGATGAATGGGTTACATCACTTAGAAAACAGATTCCCTGCAGTCCATTATGTGTTGTAAGCAGGACCCGTGCAAGTCAGTACATGGGCTTCAAGCCAGCAAAGAACCCAGACAAAACCAACACTAAGCCCTGAGAATCCATAGTGACAGAACTGGTTCTTTTTCAGGGACATGGACGTTGAGGATCCATGATGAGAGCTTTGATGTCGCTACTTGGGGAGGGTCCACCACTCAGCCTCCTAACTGAAGGAGAAAAGAAGCAAGACCATGGATGCTTGGGAGCCTCGCTAGGCCAGGGAAGTTAAAATGCCTGCACCATCATAGCTAGTTTCTGCCACACGCTGACTCACTGGCACCACAGCGGTCACCTGCAACCTACTGCAGTGGTACGGGAGGGGCAGCCCTTATCCCCTTCTGACAGACGAGGACACTGTGACTCAGAGAGGTGAACCGCGTGGCCAAAGTCTAACAGCTGAAAGTAACCACAGAGTACTGATTTCTAAGCTATTAATTAACTTTCCAGCCTTTTGCCCACAAGGAACTGCCTTCCGAGTTTAGAATCCGTTCCTAAGTCTCTGCCCACCACTCACCTCAGGGTGCTCTGTGGAGCCATCCTCCGTAGTCCGCTCTCATTCTCTGAAGCGTGCCCTCCTCCCCTCTTCAGCTAAAGGGAGATCTTCCCAGAGTTACAACTCATCCATGGTTGCTGAAAGGGGTCTGGTAACCCTTAAAGAATGGGATGTGTCAGAGCCTCGGGGACAGTGTGAAAGAACTGACTTAGGGAAAAGAGGGATGAAAACGGGATTGTGTCAGCCCGCTGTCCTCTCCCCAATTCTCATCTGTTGAACCTGTTCTTTAGATCTGTTCTCAAAGAATCTAAAGGAGATCTTTGCTAGAAGGAGGTGCTTTGTGTCCGGAAGCAAGAGGAAGGGCAACCTGCCCTGGGAGAAGCCACTTACTGTACTGGCACAATAAGATGGATGCCCATGGGGGACTGGGTCTCCAGATCTCCCTTAAAATACCTTCGTGGGCTCAGGCATGGTTGTCTTAGGTAACATGAATTTGCAAGCCCAAATGAATAGTGGGGAATTAACTAGTGTAAAAGAGAGTCAATGTTTATAATAGGCAAAGCAGAATTATCGATGGGACAGGAATTGAAAACATAACTCAACACTCTCAGGGAACAATGGATATTAGTAATATGAGATGCAAGTAAAATGAAAAAAAAATCAAGCAGTCATTTTAATAATGAGTGAAATATTTAAAAAACACAAGATATGGGGCAAAGCTGCTGGAGAAAAAATGTGACTGAAAACAGCAGGAGAAACACTCAGTGGGCTGGAGGAGCGAGTTCCTCCCTACAGGAGGAAGGAGGAAAAATACAAAGGAAGTGATAAGGGCTGTGGAGGAAACAGAATCGCCTGCGTTGAATAACAGCAGTTCGGGGTGAGTTTCTTCTGTGCACTTCCTTGTAGGTCACAGTGCCCTGGGCCCCATGGTTTGGAACCACAGTCTCAACTCTGACATTGGAATGCATTCATTTCTAGAAGTGGATCACAGTGTTGAATTTGGTTTACAGTTCAGGCTTCCCCTTCTTCATCCTAGGTTGCTTGGCTCTCGAGCCTTTGTGGAATGAAGGGCACGGTTCAGTTTCCCTTTCTCTGACTTGCATTTCCCCAGCTGCCTTCAACCCCTCTTCTCACTGTTTCTTCCCTGCTGGTTTTGATCCCCCCAAGGTCTCCAGATGAAGGGAAGAGGGACAGAGAAAACAAGACACACGTGGAAAGTGAACTCCATCAGAAGTTGACTGTAAGCTCTCCAGATCAGGCAAATGCCCAGAGCCAAGCTTTGGCCTCTGTGCATTGTCTTGAGCTCTTTGGAGGCTGCTGCTAGGCCCCTCTAATCTGGAGTCTTTGGACACGCTTGGATATAGCATTATACCAGCTGGTCCCTCTCAGCTTTTCCTTCAGTCTTAGGATCCCAGCAACCCTTGCCTCTCCACTAGGCTCCTTCCCCACCTCAAGATGATAGCACTCAATAGGTTAATAGATCCATTCCACTTACCACATCTTACACCCCGCAACACAGGCTTTCTCCTCCCACAGGACCCACAGCTGAGCCATAGTAAACAGACAGTCACTGTTCCAGCAACTGGGGAAAGCCGATGGATGTCAAAGCAAACACACCCCGCTGGCTGTGTCCCAGAGCTCTTGCTATCTCCGCCTTTAGATTTCCTGGAATGGGCCACATCAATCCCAATAGCAACTGAAGTTGGGGAACTCATTTCACAGCTTTCAAATTGTCCCACTGATTTCCTTTGTCATTGTCTTGAGTGGAAAATCACTTAGCCCCAGAACAGTTCCCTCCAAAGAACCTTGGTCACAAAATCAGCCCTCTCTTGCTACTCAAGACGTTGAGAGAGTCGACTGACAGATTACAGCTTGTGCTTTCCATGGCTGATTCCAAATGCCTCACGGTTTTGGCTGAGTTCTGGGTCTTCTCTCTCTCAATTTCATTATTTGTAAAATATGGATAGGAAGGTCTTAGTCATACAATTAATATAAAGATTAAATAAGATGATATATGGAGAGTATTTACAAATATGAGGAGGGCCCCAGCTGTCGCTCTTATAATATAAAATTCCTGTGTAAACAGTGGAGGCTATCATTAAAGCAGAATGACCTATAGGTTCCGAATTATGATTAGGGGATCAGAGTTTACAAATTTCCCTGAATCCATGAGCTTAAGTGTACATAAATATGGATCAGTTTGAAGAAACGACCTAGATAATGTTATTATTATCTCCACATAATTTGCTGAAAAATTACAAATGGTTGTCAGAGTTGTAGATTGCAATGATAACATGTCTAAAGAAGATGCCACGGGTGTTCCATCCTCATCTTATGTGTTTATCTTTCTGGATACTGGGAACCACAATGCCCGGGGCTTGGTATGTTCTTCCTTCCTTTTGAAACTAACAGCTAGCAAGTCCACCAAATGCAGCTAAGCAGCAGCATCCTAGTGAGCAGACATATGCCAAATGGTTCTAAACAGAGTTGGTTTTGTGCTTCTTCAAAACTCCAGTATCATTTTATGTAGTCCTCTGCTCATGCTGCAGGGGATTTGTTTTCTGCCAGTCCATGACCCCCTTGGATCAAATGTATGTTCTTAGTCTTAAGTAGGACATTGGCTTTGGGTGTTCTTCAGACATCATTTCAAACATGGCTAAGGGCATCTTGAGGCTGTAAATTCTTATTTTACTTTTTCATCTTGATAATTTAATTTTGGCTTTCAGATTCCCCTCTCTACTTTCCCTTTCTGACACTATGCTTTTTCCTTGTCCCTAACGGAAGTTTCAAAAAATGAAGTGAAGACAGAATTGGAAGCTACGATAACATATAAAAAGGAACCCAGAAGAAGACATGGCATCCAAGAGCTAAGGCTTAGAGGTGGAAGTGTTCTTGGTAAAGGTCTGTACATTTGAGTTATTCAGACAGACAGAAGAACACTGCAAAGCAGAGATGGGCAATGCTGTTGGGGACCATAAAGACAGCTGATGTGTGGGAATGTAGGATGAGAGGATGGGAAAAGGTAGCCCTGTGAAGGCATGAGAGTCAATGAAGTCTCTTAAGGAACTCAAATTTTGTCATTGATATACTTTGGGGACACATTCTTTTCATGTGGGGAGGGAGGGTGACCCAGTGGGAGGAGTGTTTCAGAAAGATCATCGTTTACCAATGGTTTGGCTTGCAGGGCACACTCAGTGTCGGACACCTGTCTGTAACTGTCAGTCTTTCCATCTGTTCTAGGGCAATGGATGTCAACCATCTGTTATGCTACCTGTGGCTGAGGAATATCTTTGGAAATCAGATCTGTGAGAAGAAGTCTTTGTGGAGTGTGGACATGTGGAGGCTGGGGACTCACTGAGGGTGACAGGAAGGAGGAGTAGAAAGTTTGACCCAGTGAATACTGGAGAATGAAAACATAGATCTATGGGATTTGACTGACAAGGTTAGTGCTGTGTAGAAATGACCCAGGGAGATTAGGAGCA
>CABHPQ010170562.1:0-43797 GCA_902168405.1 Peromyscus aztecus | reverse complement strand
CTGTGTCATGATTTGGGAGTTGGTTGGTCGCCTAAAAGAAAAGGCCTGGTACAGGGGCCATCCTCCATCTCCAGGGTGAAACAGCCACCCTGATCACTTCCTCTGAGCTCCACCCAGAAAGCCAAGTCTTGTAACAAGCTCTACAGCTCCTCCTTCCAGCCAAGCTCCAGCATCCACGGTGCATCCTGTTTGCATCCTCCCAGGGGAACTGGCACCTAGCGACTCCTTGATCTCTCTCCACCATGGCACCCTCTGCCTGGACCATGGCTGTCCTGGACATTACCTGCCTCACGCATCCCCATGTCCCACCCAGCCTGGGTGCCTCCTTGCATGCACAAATTGCTCTAGCGAGTGCATCATGAAGACAAGACACCCAGAAACCTGAGAGTCTAGAAGAGGGTAGAGGTCTGGCAGGGCTGACTCACGGTTGGCTCCTCCCTCTCCCCCCTATGCTTGCTGACCGCTAGAGGAAACCACTACCTTCCCTTTCAGGGCAGAGGCAAAGGGGACCAGAGCTCCAGTGTCTAAACACCAGGATTTCCCTGACCTGCTTCTGTTCTATTGGGCGTAGGATCCCAGGTCAGGGCCGACTGGCTGCCACAGCTGCCACGGGCCCATCCCCAGAGCCCACACTTGTACCTCTGATACTCTGCTACAGAGGCAGGCAGCAGGGCCCAGCAGAGACTCTGCCACTAATCAGGTGCCTCAGCCAACCCTCAGATTCTCAGGCCAGCGTGAGAATCTCCACCCAGATCAGAAAAGTAAGATTCAGAAGGTAGGAGGTGGTAGCCTGGGATATTATTTTACTATGCCCTGGCTAAGGCGAGAGGGACAGAGAGGCTGGACTCGATCACAAATCAGTAAGGATTGCAGATATCTGGGCCCAGTTTCCCCTCCTCCCTGAAGCCAAGCCCCAAACCCACCGAGACAGCCCCAGAACCTTACCTGTGATCTTGGGGATGCCCTCCAGCCGGGGCACAGGCAACAGGACAATGATACCCTGGTCAGTGCCTACCCAGAGCAGACCCTGGCAGATGAGGAGGCTGGTGACACACAGGTGCTTCTGGCCTGCAGAGAGAGGGGCAACATACGCTCGGTTCATCCGGGTCAGGGAGCTGTACAGCCCTGATGTCCTCCAAGACAAGTTGGAGGGTGCCGTGGTCAGGACATGGGCACCCAGTCAGACCTCAGTTTCCCCATGTGTAAGTGGACCGCTGTGAGGACACAGCGGGGTAATGCCACAGGACACGGTGACTGGCTGATGTGGGCTCTGTGTATCAGGGCCCAGTTGCCTGGCACCCAGGGGCAGTTGGGTATCCATTTGAAAGTCACACCCAGCAAGCCAGCCTGCAAGCCAATGAAAAGCAGGTGGCACAGTCTGCAATGGGCAGGGATAAAGTAGAAGCTGGCAGCAGTGGCATGTACTAGAAGGGGGCCAGGGCACAGCCTGTGAATAGACCTGCTGCCAGGTTACTCCAGGCAAATGGGTGGATGAATAGATGGACAGACAGATGAATAGATAATAAGAAGGGTGGATAGGTGAGTGGATGGAAGAGTATATTGGGCAGTGGGTAGGTGGATGGATGGATGGATGGATGGATGGATGGATGGATGGATGGATGGATGGACGGATGGACGGATGGATGGGTGGATGGATGGATGGATGGATGAATTCACAAATGCATAGATAGGTGGACTGGTAGATGAATAGATAGGTGAATGGGTAGATGAGTGAATGGATGAATTGATTGATGGATGGGCAGGCAGATGGATAGACAGATTGGCAAGGGTGTAGATAGATGGACAGATGGACGGATTAAGCAATTAATCAGTAAATGGATGGCAGGAGGGATAATGGATGGATAGATGGATAGATAGATTGGCAATTGGTAGATGAATAGGTTGGTAGATGGATAGATGGGTGAATAGATGGATGGTCAGATGAGAAAAAGGGTGGGTAGATGAGTGGATGGGTGGATACACACACGCACACACGAGCGCGCGCGCACACACACACACACACACACACAGAGTTGAGCACAGCTCTGAGACAGTAACACACAGTCACTGGAGGTGCATGGAGTAATATTTATAAATACTTAAAGGCCCTAGACTCTAATATGCTAAGATCAGTTCCATCCCAGATACAAACCCCCAAAATAGTAAGGCCAAGAGGGAGCTGTGGCTATGCTGCCCCCCACAGGCCTCACCTTCCTTTCCATAAGCTCCTGAGACCCCAAGACCAACAGCAGGTGGTACGGAGGCCTCGCATCCTCATCCCAACCACAGCAGAAGCTTGACAAAAGGAAGAGGGTGAAAGAGAAACCCAAAGGGACGACAGAGGTGAGGAACGGCTTCATCTGCAGGCCTCATTCTGGGGCCCCTCTCTTCCGCCTCAAGGAAGAGAGTGAGACACTTCACAAACAGTCCAAAAGAAAAAATTTCTAATGGTGGATAAATATTTGATCATAGAGACTTAATACACAGGGCTCAGCTCACCCTGGCCATCTATCTGGAGATATACAACTTTTAAAAGCTCAGGCTCTCGGAGAACATTTTATTAATGACCTGTCTAGTTAAAAGGAGGAGGGAGTTTAGGTTTAAAAAAAAATGCATTAATACCAGTCGGGTACTCCAGTAGAAGGAAGGGAGCGTGATAAATTTTTTAACACGCCCTAAAAAAAAAAAAAAATCCACACTTAGAGGAAGAACAAATTTATTACTAATTATGCAATTATTTCATTTGGTGGTGTGGGGGAGAAGAAATACTTAAAAGCCTGTTTTAAATATCTCTAATAAAGAATTTAAAAATCCTGTTCAGCTTTTCTTCCTCCAGGGCACAGTGTGGGGTGGACAGGAAGCCGCCCTCTGCCCTCCGATTCCTGCCTCGGAGACTGACTCCAGCTCAGCTGGGGGGTTGGGAGTCTCTCTCAGCTCAATGGAGCTAGATACTCGGCTTGGCTGACCAGGGGTGCCCAGGCCTAGAGGAGACCCAGGTCTGTGGAGGGCTCAGACGTAGGAAAGGGCTCCCTGTCTGCTCACACACAGCTGGTGCCTCAGGGAAGGCACTGACCCAGAGGCTCAGGGTGGGCAAGGAGGCTCTGCAGGAGCTACCTGGCAATAGGCCAGAGTGACGGGGCATGAAGGTAACAATGATAACAATATGAAGATAAGAATGATGATAGCAAACGTCCCTGTCAGGACCGAGGCTTTCTCCTACCAAGAACTGCAGGGTGACAAGTGGGGATAAGAAAGTTGAGCACTGTTTCAGGCAGAGCAGGGGGTCTAGGAAGAATGTGACTCTGAGCTAGAGATCAGCCAAGCTCTGACTCAGCCCTGTATCCATGGGGAAACTGAGGCTGGGGAGAGGACGTGCCCACCACCTGACCAGCAGAGTGACAAGGACAGGCCTGTCACACAGCCTCCAGGGTCTCTGCTCACACGACTTGGAAACACTGACACTCACCCGTGGCTCCTCCCCTTCAAAAGCCAAGCACACAATGCCTGGGGTCCTCTGGGATACAGCCATGAGCCCAACCAGAGCTGGGCTTCTCCACCCGCCCCCACCCTGCACCCCGCCCCCATGGATCCTCCCACAGACCGGCCTCTGACAGCTAAAGTCACTGCCTCTCCCTTTACTCTGCCCTGACTAGACAAGACTCCCAAGATTTTCAAAACCTCATAAGATTAACCATTTTTTCCATTGTTCCATTATCTTGAAATAATTTAGCTATCAAGATAAATGCCGAAGTAGTTCTATGATACGGAGAATTTTTTATTATGTTGTATAATGGATGAAACTGGTCCGAATCCCAGTCCTGCCCCGCTCCCCCTCCCCTCTTCCCCCTTTCAGGAAACAGACTCAAACTGGAGGAAGGGGGAGGAGAAGGCAGGAAGGAACGGGACCACAAACAACACAGGGCTTCTGATGCAGGGGAACGGTGCAGAAGGGACTGTCCCCACCTCAGCCATGTGAAGCACCTTCCTAGCCATGGGATCTACCCTCAGGACTGCATCCCAATACATGGAGGAACCAGAGTACTCAGTGGCTACGCCCAGACTCGACTAACTCTAAAGTTGGGTGTGTGTGTGATCCCCCGCACTTCCCATCATCCAGCAGGACTCTGAGCCCCTGCATGACAAGGCATATGACCCTGCTGAGGAGACCTATGTCTGCATCTCTAACTCAGGGACCATCTCCAGCTTGGGGGCTTAGAGCACAGTGTGATGGCCATCAGCAGAGCCTTGCTTGGCACCGGACTCTGGTAGACTGGCAGCTCTGAGTAGATAGTCATGGCTGCTGCCTAGCTTGTTAATGGCCACCTGACCCTGGGTGATGCCCTGGCTAGCCAGGTGGAAGCGGCAGTCAGGATGATGTCAGGGGAGGACAGAGGCCCTCAGACCCCAAGGCGCTGGCCAGTGAGCCTTTTCCCAGTTCAGCTCAAACCCACGCCCAGCCTTGCCACAGCCCTTCTAGCAGACCCAGGTAAAAGTGCTGCTGTTTCCCTAGCCCCAGGGCCAGTTTCCTAGCTGACAAACCCAGCCCTGCCTAAGGATGTTGGGCATCCTCTTCAACTAGTCCCAGGTCAAGTGGACTGGTAGAAGCTGGGGCAAGGATAGAAGCAGAAGAAGCTGGTACCTATAGCTCCATGAGTAGCCCAGAAGCCATTTGAAGGGAAAGTGGACCACAGCAGGTATCTGCCCAGGGTCTCCAAGCAGCCCTTCATATGCGCAGCAATGGTGGTAGGGATGGAAGCCAACTCCACAGAGATTTCAGGAGAGAGCAGTAAGGTGAGGTGTGGTATGAGCCCCAGTGGTAATCCCTCCTCCCTCACCCCCTCATCTCACAGACAGCTTTATAAGAGGAAGTACAGTCCCCTAGAAGTTGCTATCCAAATTCTTCACAGGGTTTCCAAACCTGCTGAATAACAAATGTAGAGGTTCTCCTTCCTTCAAGAAAGTTCTACGGAAAGAGACAGATGGGGGCCTCCTCTCCTGCCCACAGATCAGAGGCAGAATGAGGCTTTGGTTGACCTGAGCATTGGGACGGTGTAGACAGCCTGGGTCCCCTGCCCATGTGTTTTTGGTACCAGTTCCCAGCACCTGAAAGCCTACCAGCTTACAGCCCACTCCTGAGCACCTAGACTGCTGGGATGTGGTCCAGGGGGCAGAGGGTCAGGAATGGAGGCTTTGGTAGGACAAGCCTGGACATAAATCCCAGCCCTGCATCTTCCCATCTACCATGAACCAGTTTTTAAGTCTGACCAAGGCTACCCTGGCAGTTAATGAGCTGGGCTGCCCACTACACAACCACCTGCTGCCATCCATGAATGTCGGTCCCCTCATGCCAGCCCCAGCTGGTTTCACAGCCTCGCCTGGCACGAGGAAGGGGGTCCTCCTGACTCCAGACCCCAGGAAGCCAGCAGCCTCACCTGGCAGGAGGAAGGTGGTCCTGGTGGCAATGTTGATCTCTTGAAGATGCTCCAGGGTCTCAGTGTGGAAGAGGCGGATGGAGGAGCCAGAAGAGAAGGCCATCCAGACCCCACTGCCCGCTTTCACCATGTGCGTTACACTCACCGCCTCATCCTGGTGTGCCTCGAAGCTTTGCTGTGTACAGAGGGGACGGAGGTGTCAGGCTGAGGCTGCCATCCTGACCAGCCCCCAGTCTCCAGGATCAAGAGTTCCCATATTCTTCAAGGGTGCAAGCTAACCAAGGCTCTGCCTGAACCTGTCTGCAACAGACCCTGGAAGCCCAGTGTGCTGCACAGATTAGCAACTAACAGGAATCAGGTCTGCAGTGCGAACTGACTGTGGTGGCGTAAACGCTCCTAATGAGAGTGACTACAGACAACCAAGGTGACAGCAAGGTGAGAAGGCAAAAATGCATGCTTGCGAGTGGAGACCCAGCTCCAACACACACAAGGGCTCCCTCCGTTCAGGTTCGCGGCTTCCAGCAGGGAAAAGCGGAGCCACCAGCTAGCAGAAGCTGAAGCTATATGCATAGTTTTTGGCTTTGAGAAAGGGTCTTGCTATACAGCCCTTGCCAGACTGATACTCACTATGTAGCCCAGGCTGGCCCCCAGCTCATAATTCTCCCACCTCTGCCTCCTAAATACTAAGATCACAGGCCATGTCCAACTATGTATATTATTTAAAGTAACCATGGCAACCTGCAGAACTACCCGGGGAAGGAAATAAGAGTGTGAACCAAATCCTCATCGCTCATAGAGTGGTGAAGGCAGGAAAAGTCAAGAAATAATGTTCAAAACCAAGAGACCAAGAGCTCAGGATCAAATGAGGAAGGTGTGTGGATTAAAGACAGAGCAGGGGAGGCAGGATGGGGGACGAGCAGGAACTGCTCCAAGCCAACTGATCTTCTTATCGGCATGGGTCTATTTGATCTTAAGCAAACAATACAACCCTCAGGATACAGGGCTGGGCAAGTGGCTAGGTCAGTAAGGTGTGTGCCCTGCAAGCAGGAGGAGCCAAGTTTGATTCCAGAATCGATGCTTTTTGCTTTTTGTTTTCTGTGTTTTTCCTCCCAAGCGATTGTGGGGCTGTACATGACAATCCTGTCACTGCAGAGGTGGAGGCCTGAAACTCACTGGCTACTTAGCAAGTTAAAAACCAGCGAAAGGCCCTGTCTCAAAAAAAAAAAAAAAAAAATGGATAGTACCTGAGGAATGACATCCCAGGCTGTCCTCTGGCCTCCACACAAACATATCCATACACGGTGCACGCACATGAATGTGCATGCTCACACATGTGTGCACACACACATATATACACAAGTGCATCTATATGCATGCATGCACACTCACACATACACAAGTGTATGCAATACGTGCACACGCACACACACACACACACACACACACACACACGCAGAGCAGAAGTCCCTGACCCTCAGACAGGCAGGGTGCATGGTCTCCACAGGGTGGGGCATCCCTAGGGTGAGGACAGGAACCTGCCTCCTCCCTCAGACTGGGGGCTCTATCTAAGCACTCCTGAGGCGCACAGGAGGGACTGTGTCTCTCTTCTTATGTGCCTCCACTTGATGGGCAGAAGGCTTGGAGACTCTGACCTCTGAGGGAAACTAAGCCAACATGGAGCCAGGGCTGGGCCTTAGCAGAGACACAACAGCCCTATCACTCAGGACCTGCATGCAGCCTGCCTCTGCTAGTCCAACCCAGCCTATGATGGCTCCTTGTTTGCTAGAACCAGCCTGAGGGGAATCCAGGAGAGTTCAAGCGGGATCCTCCTCTGAAGTCTGGCAGCAGAAAGTCAGGGGAGACACAGAAGCCAAGCCTGACAGAAACCCTTCAGCCAGTGGTCAGTGTTCGGCACGCAGACGGACTGATTCAGAACCTGCAGCACAGGGAAGGCCCAGCAAGCTTTGTCTGCGGTCTTTTCCAAAAACAGCAAACATATCTTTGCGTGCAAATGCACACGCACGCAGCAGCAGGATGTATGTGTGAGGCCCCTCAGAGGAGAGCATTGCTGACCCCAGAAGAAGCCAAACGCACTGAAAAATGTGAAGCCCGGGCCTGCAGCTGCTGCTCCTGAGTCTGCAGCCACCAGCACTGAGCCCTGCCTCCAGTCCGACTGAAGAAGTCTGCAATGCAAACCCAGCCTTGTTCCTCCAGAGGTAGGACTAGTGAATGCTGGGCCTAGTGGACCATGCAGGCCCATGCCAACTCACAGGGACAAGACATGAGGAACGGGGGGACCACTTGGGGCCCTGGGCCATCTTCCCCAGGTACTTTTGCTCATGTCAGGAGACTGATTCCTGGACTCCAAGCTGGTCTTGGATTCCTGGCTGAGCCTCCTGGGTCCATAGAGAGATAGCGGGTAGGGACAGAGAACATGCCAGCATCATGGGTCCTAGGGGGAGCCAAGCCCAGCACCCCAGGGTGAGAGAAGGCAGCCATGGGGCCCAGGCCTCAGTGCCCACTGGGTTCAGTGCCAATGAGCCACATAACTGCTGAGTTGGTAAACCAGGCCTTCCTGGAAGCCAGCCCTGACCACAGGAAAGAATCCAGACAGGGAGCCTGGCACACAACCCTGACTGTAGGGGGTGGTCCTGCTTAAGGATGAAAAGATCTGTCAGCAGATACCAAGCTTTCCCTGGCAGGTCTGGAGGGCACCACTAGTCGAAGAAGATGACATGTGACTGAAAGAGATTATAGAGGTGGGGACTTGAGGGTTCTCCCAAGTTCCGCCCCTGAAAAGAGAATGGAGGTGACATCACCCACAGGCAGCATCGAGCACACTGCCCCATTCTGATCTCGACCCCTGCTCCCTCTGGAGCCACGAGCTAGGGCACCAAGGGGACAGTGAGTTGAGACAGGGGAAGCAGAGGTACAGCCCAGAGCCTCTCACAACTATGAAAGCGAGGAATTAGTGGAAGACTGACGGGGATGTGTCTGCAGCATCCAGGACCCAGATCAAAGAGGCCCCCGGCCAATCCAAACAAGGCCGAGTATCAAACTTGTAACGAGGGGCCTGGATTCTAGTATGCTGGGTTTTCGAAAGAGTCTGAGAGCTGGGTGTGGAGGCTCATGCCTGTAATCCTAGTATGCAGTAAGCTGAGGCAGGAGGGATGGCCAGGAGTTCAAGACCAGTGTGGGCAACACAGTGAGACACCAGAGACACAGCTCAGGGGTTAAGAGCATGTACTGCTCTTATAGATGACGTGAGTTCAATTCCCAGCACCCACATCAGGCAGCTCACAACCAGCTGTAACTCCAGCACCAAGAGATCTGACACCCTCTTCCGGCCTCCAAGGACACCTGCACTCTCATGTGCACATACCCACACACAGACATACAGACAGATATACACACACACACACACACATACACACACAACTAAAAATAAAATAAATCTTTAAAAAAAGCAAAGTAGGGTGTAGATTATTAAATAAAGAGAGCTGGCCTCTGTGAGTAACTTAGTGTGTCCATCACTTTGTAAACGGGGACAGAAAGAATCTGCCTCACAGGTGCTGAGGACTCAGTGGAGAAGGCATGTGGCACACCCAAAGGGCCCCTGCATGCTACTGTGTGGGGCCAGGACGACACAAGGTCTGTCCCTCCCCACAGTGTATACCTCCACAGCCTCTGGACACCCAGCCATGGCCACCCACACTGCGGGTTCCAGGTGAGTGATCTCCTCAGAGGACCGCTGACACAGCCAGTCGTGGAATATTTATGTGCCTCCCGGTGACACTTGTGCGCCATTGCCATAAATTCCCAGGGTGATGCGCTCAGCACTCAAAGTCATTAGAGCCCAAGATGACGTGAGGGGCCTGGAGACAGCAGGGAGAGGGAAGCTACCAGGAAACCGGAGAGTCTGTTTCTACTTCTTGGGCACCAACAGGGCACCAGGCCTCTACAGAGTCAGGCAGGGCACTGGACACCAGTACTTTCCTGACACAGAAAAGACAGTGAACAAATCCAGAAAGGGGACTGACAGACCCAGACGGGCCGAGTGGGGCATGAGCGGACCCCACTCTGCAGCCTACTCCCAGAGGCTCAGAGGAACCGCAGCCCTAGCATTCAGTCGAAGTCGGGCTTAAAGCAATTCTTGCCTCCCATCCATGCCCAGTTACCACGGACCAGCTGGTCCTGAGAAGTCTGGTCACGGGCCTGGAGATGAACTGCTCCCCAAACACTGGCCCACACCCCACCAACACTGCCTTCCTCCAATCCTTGGGGACAGCCATAGTGTGGGGACCACCCTTCTACCATCATTCAAGGCAAAACACAGGAACTTCAAGGAATGATGGGTGTCATGGCTCAGCTGGCCAGTGGACAGACCGGGAATTGAGACTCAGGCCTGCCAAGCTGAGTGTGCAGAGAGGGAGCCTTGTACAGCTATTGTCAAAAATGTCTCTTACCTGTCCTAATGTGCTGCGTTCTCATCAACCCTCCACAGCCAGAGCAACAGAATGAAAGACTCAAGTGACATTTGCAGAGTTGCATTGCTGGGAAAACAGAGAGACCAAGCCCCTCACCTGGGTAGCTAATTCACTCCGGTCCACGCATCTAGCTGTGACAGCTGTGACATTTGGCTCTGGAACCTCAGGACACTCCCAGCCTGGGACAAACCAGGGTGGCTGGTCACTCAGATGAGACACAATTCCCACACTCTGGCTAGTGTGATGCTCTACCTTGCCCGACCTGGTTGAGGTCAAGGGCTCAACCAGAAAAAAAAAAACCTGCCCTCATCAGGAAGGCCTGAGATACAGCCGTCTCCACCTCTCCCCAGAAAGCCACCTCATGCTTGACAGAGTGGAAGGGACATCATCCCCTCTACTGAATGGAAGATACCCCCAGCTCAGGGCCACTGCGGGGAACAGGCAGAATTACTTAAAAATAAAATAACAATTAAAAAAGAGGGCATGAAGTTGGCAGAGGAGTGGATCCGGGAGGAGTCAGGGGCAAGAGGCGGGGGGGGGAATATGATCAAAATACATTGTATACACATAAGAAATTCTCAAAGAATAAAAATATGTTGTTAATAAAATTTAATAAAACTCTGGGCTTGAGAGACAACTGAATGTTGAGAGTGCACACTGTTCTCACAGAGGACCCAGGTTCATTTCTGGCACCCATGTTGCACAGCTCACATCTGTCTGTAACTCCAGCTCCAAGGGATCCGAGGTGTCAGTGGCCATCCAGCACACACATATACATAGGGAGTGCAGGCAAAGCACTCATCATACATATGAGGTCTTTTTTGGATTCAAAATATTTTTGAAAAAAAAAAATCAGTTCTATACCAGGGCTAGGGATCTGGCTCAGTGGCAGAGCACTTGCTTAGCATGAATAAGGCCCTGGGTTTTAATATCAGAACAGAAAAAAATAAAGTAAAATCGCATACTAAGCCTTGCTTGTCGCTAAGCACTCAAGAAGATGCTGACCCTTTGTAGTCACCCCAATGACAGCCTAAACCACGGCATTCAGAAGGCGCCATTGCAAAGATTCGTGTCACCGTCACGGCTGTACCAGTGTTTCCCTTCACCACTGTAGCTCAACTGAAGGCCGTCCATTGGTGCACATGGCCCTTCTGGCAAAGTGGACTGTGAAAAGCATCTCCAGGCCGGGACACCACTGTCCCCTCCTCTACTTAATGACTTTTGTTTTCTGCCATTACGAAAGCCAGCCTAGCATTTCCTCTCCAACACGGACACCTGAGGAGAGGGCTGGCAGGTTACCCGGAGCCATTCATTCATGGCATCCATATAGCCATGGGGCCAGGGTGGAGCTGTGGAAGCGACGTGAAGACTAAAGCTGCTAGCAGCTTCTGAAGACCCAGGGAGAGGAAGCCTCCCAGCACGGCTGCTGAAACCAGACCAGTGGCCAGCCGGGGGTCAGCATGGTGTAGGATAGACACCATGGGTGAGGGGCCACGCTCTGCAGAAACTGACAACTGGCCTGTGAGTGGGCCCTGTGCATGTGTGCCCAGACCCCTGCCACCCACCTGAGGACCTGGGAGGAAGCTGGACACTGTCCCTCTTCACGGTGACCTACCATCCCATGGAGGACAGCCCTGGTGTGCACATCCACAAGACCCTGTGGGATACAAGGCATGGAGATGGCAGGCCAGGGCTCTGGAGAGAGAGCCATGCTGCACCCTGGGCTGGGAGCCCCAGCACCCTGAGTAAGCCTCAAAACTACAGAGGACCCCTCTTCAATTTTCCCCTCAGCCAGCTCTAGGGGCTGAATAAGCAAGGAGCAGCTTGAAGTCCCAGTGAGTTCTACAACCATCCGGATGCTTACAGGGGGGAAACTGAGGCACTCAACAGCAGAAACAGTAAAGCCAGACAGCTTAGCTCGGAGCCACAATGTCCACTTCTTATAAAAACTATAAAAGTCCTTTTATCAACCCAGACCTTCCCAATGGGAGATCAAATATTGGATGGAAAGAGAGTTGACTCTTCCTGGTGAGAAGACAGAACCCAGTGCCCTATCCCTTCAACAACTCCTGCCCCAAAGGCTAGTGCCTGGCCACTCCCTCACACCTGACCATGCCTTCATGCCTGGTCACGCCCTCATGCCTGGCCACGCCCCCACACCTGGTCACGCGGGGCCCCCCCCCCCCCCCCCCCCGCACCCGGCCACGCCCTCACGGCTGACTTTTTAGCTCTACCATTGCTCCGTGGGAAGGGAACACCAGGATCCCAAAAAACACCCCCGGCCCCCTCCCCACAAGCAGTTCTTCTGCAGCTCTAACCTAGTACTTGCTGCTACTTTCCTACCCTCCTTTTGAACTCCTAGGAAGTTCCCACTGTCTTCAGCAAATCAGTCCCTCACGGTTTTTGCTCACTAACTCCTTGTTTATGAGAATACGAGAACACTAAACATGAGTTAAAAAAACGTTAAGACAAAACCGGACAGAGCTGACTCCACGGACCTGGCTCCAGACCCCATGTACTCCAGTGACCCAAACATCAGGCACTCTACTGGGGGGTCCCCAGGTGCTACAAGGACTTGGGGGTTCATTTTGTTCCCGGGCCAATTTGCATAGCATTACCCCAGAAGCCGCGTGCCTGGATTTCGTTTTTTCAAATTCCCACCCGTTTTGTGTCATAAATAAGATGAGAGACAGAAAACTAATACAGCCCAGTGATGTTTTATTCATGCCGTGTCGAGAGCTGTGACGGATTTACAGCAGTTAATGCATGCAAACGAAGTTTGGGTACGAACATGAAAATTAAGGGTGGGGGAGGCATGGGTGCGTGGGGTGCACAGGGAGGCTATGAGAGGCTGTGGGATGTCCTGGCCCAGAGAAGTCTCTTCCCTGTTGGGCTGAGTGGCAAACGGGGTTCATATTGGTCGGGGGGGGGGGGGGGGGGGGGAGTGCAGGGCAGGTGCACAAGCAGGGCGGGACTGCCGACTGCCAGTGGACACTTGGCTTCCTTCCAGAAGGGCCTTGGTGCTCTCAGCCTGGGTGCTTAGGTCCTAGGTCAGGTGGTGTGCTTGCCCCCTGCCGGCCTGAAACTCTCCTGTACACCTTGGCAAGGGGAACTTGGGAGCCAGACAGCCCTGGCCTGTGTGGCTTCATTCTGCTTGATCTCATACTCAGTCCCAAAGTATCCATAGACAGCTACAGTGTGGGCTACAGTGGTGAGTCCCAAGACAGAACCCCATGGGTGTAGGGGAGTCCAAGTGACCTACATGGGCTATTCCAGAGGTCAGGGAGCAAGGGTATAATGGAAGAGGGGCACCAGTGAACCCTCACGACAGCCCGTGGGTGCAAGACCCCAGGGCCAGGCTTCTGCAAGGTACCCAGGGGCTGGGGGTGTAGCTCAGTGGTAGGGCACTTGCTAAGCATGCATGGGGACCCGGGTCCATCCCTAGCAAGATAAAAACAATATGCCAGAGACACTGGCTGAGTTCTGGGCCTCTGGGCTGTGGAAACCCCTCAAGGCTGGTGTTGAGGCAGGTCCAGATGGGGTCCTAGGCCCTCGAGTAGCATAGCTGTGAGTTCACGTGCCCCATTGCCTGGCACATCTCGATAAAGTATACAGTGTCCATCTTGCCCTACGCCAGCAGTCACCATATGGGTAGGGTTTATCCCTGCTGGCCAAAAGACATCCTGACCAGCCCCTCACTCCACTTCCACCTGACTCCTGGTGTGGCCTCCCTGTCCCCACCTCCTCCGTCTCACACTTCCTCCTAGGACAGTTGGGCAGGTCCCTGGTATCTAAGCCTCTCCCAGGCCAGACTGTGCAGAAAAGGTGGCCGCTGCCATGTGGCACAGACCTGCAAGCTGTACCTGCCCTGTAGGAAGCCTGCCATGAAGCCCCGAGCCCCTGAGCCTGCTGTACCTACAATCACACGTGCCTATGTCCTAACGGCCCCAGGGACAGCCATCAAGGAGATGCTTTCAGAAAGTGACTACTATTCATGTGGCCACACAGCCAGGTGAAGTGTTAAGCCGTGAGTGGCATGGAAGCGACTCAGCTGAAGCTGTAGGGCTGAGTGTCTTCCTAGGGAGGTGATGGTAAAGTCCAGAGCTGAATGGCAGACATGGAGCCGTGTGGGATGGGAATGTGTTCCTAGGACAGTGGGCAGCAGAGGGCAAAGGCTGGCTGTGGGAAGGAGCCAGCCTGTTCCAAGGCCAACAGAGGGTAGGAGGGTGGGGGGGGGTGTAGATTTGGAGAATGGGGCCAGCAAGATAGCTCAGAGAATATAGTACCAGTCATGCGTGCCTGGTGACCTGAGCTCAAACTCTGAGACCCCCGTGAAGTGAGGAGAATTGACTGTACAACAGTGTCCTCTGACCTTCACAGGCACACTGTGGTACATGTGCCCTCCCCCAGTGATAATAATAAAACTTAAAGAGGACGAGGAGGAGGAAGGAGAAGGAGACAGAAAGAAGAAGAAGGAAGTAGTTAGAGAGATGGCCCAGCAGGTGGTTAAAAGCACTTTCTACCTTCCAAAGGACCCGAGTTCGATTCCCAGCACTCATGTCAAATATCTCATAGCTGACTTAACTCCAGCTCTGGAGCATCTTCTGGCCTCCGTGGTCACCCATACCCATGATGCACACCCACACAGAGTCACACATGTATACATATAATTGAAAAATCTTAAAAATTAAATCTTTAAAATACAACAAAAGGAAAGGGCTTGCTCCTGACTGCCATCCATCCGCACACCATGCTGGTTCATCTCTCAGCAACATTACACAGATCTAACCACTCCAGGACACCCACAGCCCAGCCCTGTCTCCATCACCCCTCCCTGTCCCATGAACAGGAGGCAGAGACCCCAAGACTCATGTGGGAACAGCCTTGCCTAACACCCCACCACCCCATCCCAGCAGAGCACACCCTCAGGCCTGCTATCCCCAATCAGTTTTTTTTTGTTGTTGTCTTTTTTTTTTTTAATTAAGATGCAACAATCACCCCACAGCCAGCTCCCCCTCCGGCGATCGCTCCGAATGAACTCCAGACGACTGGATTAGACTTTGAAGGTGGCGATGCAGATAATGAACAGGAGGATGCAGTGTTGACACAGGCCCTGGTGAGCCACATTATTATTTAACAGGCCTCGCTTCTGCCTCTGCTGGGATCAAGGAGCCGAACAAGCAATCGGTGGTAAACGGAAAACCCAGAGGCAGTGGTGGCCCAGAACCATCGGGGCCGGGGCCGAACAAGGTCCGGGCGGAGGTAGGGACCCCGCCAAGTGAACTGAGGAAACAGTCCCAATTTCAGTGGCCCCAGATCCACCCCACTGCCCTGCTACCTGGTGTCATGCTTGCCTCCAGCTCCCCAGACCTGGGCCTGACTCCTGCTGCTTTCCTCCCGACTGAGACCCCGTTCCCCTCTTCACATGTCACACACAACCTCCCCAGCCAAGCCCAGCCCTGATCTCCAACTCCCAGCTCTGGTGTCCCCTCTAGCTAGGGCTGGCACTGCTCCTGGGTTCCAGCTACACCAGTACCTCACCATGCCTGGCAATGCCATAGCCCTGGCCTCTCTCCACAGTGGACTCTGAACTCCTGAAGAGCACAGGCCAGGTCCTGCTCGTCTTGGTCCCCTAAGTGCCTGAGGACTTGGAGAGTGGGGGCATACACTGCACCCAACACCTGCCCACTAGGACTGTCCGCTAAGTGGCGCCTGCTGTCACCACCAATGAACCAGACACAGGGTGACCAAGGCACCATCCTTGACCTGGAAGATGCAGTAGTGGAAGATGCAGGCTCATAATGGGGTCCCCCAGAGTGATATCCCAGAGGAGATAGAACCTCGTTTTTGTTGAGACAGGCAGCCTGGGAATTAAGACCCATAAGGCCTGTGCTCAAACCCTGAATCTGCCTCTTTCTAGCTGTGTGACCTCAGGTGGATTACTTAACCTCTCTGTGCCTGATTCCTCATCTTTTAAGTGGGAACAGCACCCCTAGCAGAGGGTGGCTCAAATATTAAATGAGTTTCTATATGTAAAATACATAAGTCCGGGCCAGGTCCAACGAAACCCATTGTCACTTCCTGGGCATGGAGACACCTAGATTAACCCTGGTGTCTTCACCATGTACCCCAGCCATGAGAATTGCACAGCCAGGTCTTCTAGCTTGGGATACTTGCTAGCTGACACTGTTTCCAGAATGCTCCCTCCCCATGGTCCTCCTCAACCCTGGGGGAAGTCGCATGAGGCAGATGTTTCAGAGGGCTCTCTTGGAACACAGGACCATGCTGGGGCATCGAAGACCCTGCAGGTGCCGAACCCAGGCTCAGCACAACCACAGACAGAAATGTGTGGGCATTCTGGAGGCTCCCCCAGGACTGGCTAGTCCCACCAGGGACCCAGAGGCAAGCCTGGCGCCGGCTCGCCCAGGCCCGAGCCTGTGGTCATTAGCAGCAGCCAGATGGAGCCAGCTCTAGCGCACAATGCCAGAGCAGGCAGCTCCCTCCTTTCAGGCAGGAGGCCGGCTCTATTAAATATACATGGTGTGATCTTGTAACTGAGCTACTACTGTGGCGTACGTATGGGGGGAGGGGGAGGCGAGCTGCCACCCACCTGCACAGAAACTTCCCAGCTGCCCAGAAACGCCCACCCTCTGGCTTTGCAGCCCCTCCTGCTGGGACTCCCTGGCCAGTGGCCCTGGACTCCCTGCCAGGTGTACAGACGAGGTGAAAGGCCATACTGACCCTGGCGTAAGGGCAGCTGGTCCAGCACTAATCTTAAATCATCACAGCCTCACAGGAGCCAGGAGGTCCCGGGAGCCCTGGGACAGTCGGCCACAGCCAGACAGCACTGTGGCCGTAGAGGGGCAGAATCCAGTGAGAGCAGCCCACACAGGCTCTACAAACCTCCTCTGTGCCCAGCTCACACCCTGGGATGGGAGGGGGATGGAGTTTCTTCCCACGAATCGAGAGGGAGGCAGGCCTACGCTGCTGACGGAGGCCGACAAGGCCCACACCACTGACGTCTGAGTCCACGCAAGCAGTTTGACCCTCTAGGCCTCACACAGACAAAAGTTGGGGGCTAGGCAAATAAGGACAATGGATGTCTAACTAACCACCATGCCCAGGGAGGTTCAGTGACCTGCCCAAGGTCGTAAAGCCCAGCAGAGACAAAGCCAGCTTCCTATCCCAGTGCTATTCACAACTACATTCCCTCCAGGGGTGCAGGCTACCCTACCAACAGAGATGGACCAACAGTGGCTGACACAGAGGTGGTGCTGCTGCATTTAACAATCCTGGCAACGCTCCCCTCTAAGAAGCCGCCACTGCTCACGTTTACAAGACAGCCAGGGAGTCTGGGGGAGGTAGCCCAGCTTCCCACTTCCTATAAGCCTGATCCCCAACTCCACAGCGGCTACCATCCTCGACTGCCCTGAAAGAGGACTCCCTCCCTGAAAGACACTTCTGTGGGAATAGCTCTCGGGGACCACAGGACCTGGCATGCCAGCTGATCATCTCACCCACCTTCTTTCACAAGTAGAGGAGGTGACAGGGCCTTGAAGTGAAGTGATGGGGGGGGGGGGGGCTTGGCAGAGAAGCCTTCCAGGGTGCATCAGGGAGGCAGACGAGGGTCTGTGGTTATAGTCACTAGGTCCCCTCCCTGCTCTTCAGTTAAACAAGAAATCAGGCTGTGCTCTCACTGGCCACACCTCCCTGGCCTCTGGTCTGGCCCAACAGTACCAGGGAGGTCACAGGTCCTCAGTGCCACAATCAAGGAGCCTCTGAATGGGACAGACCCCATGGGACCCGCTAAGGAGCTCCCAGAAGCCCCAGCTTCCTCTCTATGAAGGGCAACATGGGGCTTGGGAGACGGCATGGTATGTAGACATGAGTTCAATCCTCAGAACACATATTAAAAAAAAAAAAAAAAGCAGGGCATGGTGGCACACGCTTGTATCCCAGTACTGGGGTGAAGGTGGGACGGAGACAGGCAGATCCTGGGGGACACAATCAGCCAGTCCAGCCTAATTGATGAGTCCCAGGGTCAGAGAGACTCTGTCTTGAAGGTGGACAGCACCTGAGGAATGACACTCAAGGTTGTGTACGTACACACACACACACGCACACGCACACGCACACGCACACGCACACGCACACACACGTGTCTCACAACTTGCGCTGTGGCTCACAAAACACAACCTCCCCTGCTAAGGAGCTGGCATATGGTCAGTCATCCAACTCCCCCCACGTCCATCACATCCGCCCCCCCTGCTGGTGGGGGCTGGCACTGCAGCTCCCTCCACGCTGCCCACTCAGTGTTACTTCAGGCAACCACTTGACTGAGCCAGTGTCCACATAGCTGGTCAAACATGACTCTGGGTGTGTCTGTGAGGGTGTTTTGGTAGAAGAGGAAGATTTGACCTGTAGGCAGAGTCACACAGATGGCCTTCCCAAGTGTGTGGGCCTCGCCTGGTCCAGCGACCACCACAGCTGAGAAGGGAGAATGGCTCTCTGCCTCTGTAGCTAAGGCAGATGGAAGGTATTCCCACCTTCAGAACCAGGCAGAAACCTTGGAGCTTTGGGGTCCTCAGACTGCCAGCTTCAAACTGGCATTTGCCCTAGTGATTCTCTGGTTCTCAGACCTGTGTATCAGACTAAGCCACACCCTGGCTCTCCTGGGCCTCCGGCTCCAAAACGGCCTCAGTTTCCACCCCTACATGAGCCTCCTCACCTAGGTCACTTACAGACCTCTTGGTTCTGCCTCCTAAAGGGAGCCACAGGACCCCGGGGAAGACATATGTCACCCTCTTCATGGACCAGAAGCCAGTGTTCCCATGGGCCAGCATGAAGGTGTTTATTGACCAAGCGAGGACTGGCCACAGACCCATGTGCAGGCTCAGATGCTCACTCACCTCTAGGCTTCAGCAAAAGCAAGAACACAGATAAGGAGATTAGCAGCTTACATCTCCCAGGACTGCGAGTGCTCAAAACACACACACACACACACACACACACACACACACTCCTAGAGATCATTCACAGCACCCACACCTCAGTTTCGCCACCTATCCAGTGAGGACGGAGCTCTCCAGGACATTACCCTAGCCACCTAAAAGCGAACAGCACCAAGCTCTGCCTAGTGCCTGAGCTATCAAGTATCAAATTGGAGGTGTCCGAGACAGAGAACCTACCAGAGACAGGAAAACAGGCCCACACAAGGGTGCATGCCTGAGGAGCCTGCCTGTCTGGGGACCTTTGCCAGGCTCCCCTCTGGGTCTGGCGCCATATCTGATCAGATCAATAATTCAAACAAATCAACAACGGCAAATGTCACCAAAATACCATTTGGGAAGCCACCACAAAGCTCCTACCAGCCACTAAGGATGAAGCACAGGATGTGGTGAGGTGGGGCAAGCAAGCCTGGCATAGGCCAGGAGGCCAGGCCAGCATCTCAGCATCTCAGCATCCCAGCATCCCAGCATCCCAGCAGACACACTGCTGGCCTCCACCTATACCTCTGCTTCAAGAGCACAGGCCACAAGATGGCTGCGTCCCTGTGTCCCAGCAGGGACTCTGTAGTCTCGAGTCCTGGGTATTGGTACCTGAGTCTGCAGAGTGGCAGCGTCCAGTACAGTGACCCGCGGGCCACAGCTGGCCCACGCGGCATCCTCCAGGCTCAGCAGTGTGCGAATGGGCCCTGGGCCCACGGTCAAGCACACGGGAGGGCTCTCCAGGTCCCAGGGAATTCCACCTATGGGAAAGAAGGGCACAGGTCAGTGGCTGAGACTCTGCAGGGGGAATTCAGCGAGCTCCGTATACCCTCCCCCACCATGGTCCTTCAGCCTCATGTCACCGGGGGGACTAACACTATACTCCATTGCCCTGGGGACCACCCTGGACTTCCCTCCTTCCCTGATTCTCTCTCTCTCCCTCATTCATTCACTCCACACACACTCAGAAAGCACCTACTACCAGCTGGGCCATGAGCTGAGAAGAGAGGCAGGCGCAGGTATAGGCCCCGCCCTCTGGCGAACCACACTGGGTAGAGACAGCAGCCACCAGCTCTGAGCGGATGTGCCAAGCACCGAGGAGCAGACACACGTGGAGGACAGATACACAGGGGCTTCTGGGAGAGGCAAGCTCCACACTAGTACCTGCCAGAAGGTAGGAGGACCCCAGAGCTCCGGGACTTGTGACCAGCGTGGCCCTGATTCTGCTACGGGTCTTGAGTGTACCTCCCCTCGGCCCCTCCAAGTCCCAGTTTGGATGGAGGAAGGGGCTTCACGGAGACCCCAGCTCATCTGGAGAGCTGGAGGACTTCCCTCAGCCCCTGCCACCTGATGCTCCTGTCACTTGGCCAAGATCTTCCCCTCCAGAGATGCCACCAGATGCAGGGAGGAGAGGCTCTGAGAGGTGACAATCCCATCTGCTGTTCCCAGGGACCACAGCAGCAGCAGCCTGGCCAGAAACAGGCATCTCCTCTCCCCACCCCCACCCATGCCCGCTCACTGAGAACCCCCTCCTTGCACCCGAGCACAGTGGCTCAACACTGCCTTCTCTGAAGTCACATCTCAAGCTGCACCAGCCCCAGTGGCTGCCCTAGGCTGTCAGGGTGCTGGGCAGGAAGGAGGCATGAAGGGAGCTGAGGCCCAATGAGGGATCTGTGGGGGGAGATGCACACCCTGGAGCAATAGGCACAGTGACTGGGGCCAGGGAGGCAGGATAGGGTCAGCTGCTGGTGCCCTGCAGCCCCCACCCCTCCTCCAGGTCCCCAGAAGGAACACAAAGCCACTCGCCGCAGACATACCCTCCTCTGAGCCAGATGCTGTGTGGCAAGATCGAGCACAGCTGTCCCCAGAGGTGGAGGACCCCAAGTTATATGGGAAAGCCACCAAACTCCTCACCCTGTCTCCTGGCCACATGTGGTCAGCGTGTCCCCCACCATTAACCACCCCCTGAACCCTGCTTCATACTCCCAGCCCAAGCTAATAAATTAAGAACTGGGGAACCCCCTCCTGTACATAGTACCACTCCTTCCAGCTCAGAGCATGACCACATACGTAGCAAGCAGGCCAGACCAGAGCACTCTGTGGCTCTGAACTCCCATGTCCATTTGGACAAAGACTTGACCTCTCTGAGTCTTGGTTCCCTCATCTCTAAAATGGATGTGATGACCATGCACCCCCCCACTCCTCAGACACTGCAAGAAGTCAAGGAACTGTGTATGCTACCCCAACACAGCATGGGACACTGGTAAAAAGTGCCGGTGGCCAACACTGAGTCCCATCCGCTTCTGTGTGCCGGTCGCTCTGCTCATGAATGAATTCTTTACCTCCCGCATGCCTGTGTGGCAGATACTGTCATTAGCCCTGACTTATAACTCACACGCTGCAAGTTCAATTACCCAAGTCACACAGCTGCACAGTTGTCCCTGCTCACTGGCTCCCAATAGTCTACAGAAGCCAATGCTGGCGCCATTTAATTAAAGGTGACAACAGAGGCCCAGAGTAGAGAACCTGGGTAACTCACCCAAGGAGTGTCAAGCCAAGCAGCATTTAAACCCACAGCTGGGTCTGGCCTGGCTGCCTCCAAGCCCTACTACCAGTCCTGTGCTAGGATTGGTGTTGGGGAGGGGTAGGTGACCAGAAGGAGGCCAGATCTCCATAGGAATGTGACCCTGGACCCAGGGCACCAGATTCAGGGAAATGCAAGGCTCTCGAGCGCCCCCTAGTGGCAGGAGGTTAGCAGTGTCTCTGGCCAGATGCCGGAGCCTCTGCCACCATGGCTAAGATGTGGATGGGAAAACATTTGAGGAAAGGAGCTTAAGATGCTGGGGTAGCATCTCAGAGACTGGGATTGGGGTTCACCCAAGGGCACAGCAGCAATGGCGGGGGAACCCTTGCACCTGCCACCCAAGGACAATGCATCACAGTCGCTGAAGTCCTGAGGGTCACATGTACACTGACCATCCCACCTTCGTGGGCTGCTGTCCCCAGAAGCCCTCCAAAGCAAGGAACTGTGATAAAATTCAATATAAATTTATACCAGAGTGGAGAGTGGCCAGGAGCTCCCGCTGGAGTCCATAGAGGCACCCTGGACTTGCTGACCTTGCTGGGACTTGGTTTTCTTGACAGACTCTGTCCTCTGAGGTCCTTCCAGCCCCCATTTTACCGGCTTCACGGACTACAAAGGTAATTACTGAGGCTGGGCAGGGCTCAAGGGACTGTCCCCTCCACTGGCCCTCCCCACTTCCCAACCCTTGGGTAGCTGTAAGTAAACACGATCCAGAACCTGCACTGGCGGGCCCACACCCGCCCCTGGGTGACAGCCCATTCATCTATGCCGGCAGAGCCGGTCAGCAGAGACGAAAGCCTGTCTCAGCAAAGGCACCTTCAGGGTGCCAGCATCCCTCCTCTCCCAGCCTCAGGTGACACAGCCTGCTGGTCTCCCACAGGGGTCCAGATCTGGCTGGTGCTGGGAAGCAGGACACAGAGTGAAAGCCACTGAGGCTGAGAGGGGCCCACTCCGGGGGAGGCTCCATTGTAGGCCCTGGGGACATCTGCACATGTGACCCTCACAAGCAGCCTGTGAGGAGGAGCTGTCTGCACCCCCATTTCACAGGTATGGAGACTGTCACTTCACTATACACATCTCATCCAGCACCAGCACCAGGATGTAGCTGTGAAGCCTGGGCAGTTCACATCCCAGACACTCCTGGCCACCAGGAGCACCCTGGAGATGTTCTGGAAGGGTACCTTGAGGCTGGCCCAGGGACAGCACAGAGAAAGGCTTCTGCTCCTGAACCAAGGGAACTCTGAGGCCTCTTTTAAACCACGTGCTGCTGTGGTCCTAAGAGTCTGGCTTCAGGCCAGGGATCACCTCTTTAGGACACCACAGGGTGGCTGGGGGCCCAGAGAAGGGAAGACCTTTCATGACAGCCAAGGTCAAACCAGACACCCAGAGAATGGGATCCTAGAGAGGATGCGATGCCAGGCACACCTGCCCTCCTGTCAAAGGAGCCAGTGTCTAGACTGCAATGCTTCTCTCTACATTCCAATGGGCTGAGACAAACTCAAGATCCTCATGAGCAGCTGTTTGTCCCCAGACTTTGCCCAGTGCCACCTACCCTTTGGCTCTTAGCCAGCCTGCAGCCTCCTCTCTGGGGCCTCCACGATGCCAGGCATACTCCTGCCTCTGGCCTTCACACATGACTGGTCCCTCTGCTCCAAACACTGTTCCCTCAACTTACCACTTGCCTGGCCACCTCTCTCTCGGTTCTCAGCTTCAGGGCCCACCTCTTGGGATGAGCCCCAGGCACTCAGTCCACCCTACTAGGTAGTCAGGCTCTAACAGTGACCCCAATCTTACCTCAGGAGCCCCTAGCTTCTTGCTTGTTGACATAGCTATTCTGACCTCCCTCTGTAGACTTTAAACCTGATAAGGGTGGGAGGCATGTCTCTTTTGTTGACCATGGCACATGGTAAGTGTTCATACATATTAGGGGAGCAAATGTTTGCAGGGAAGACCCCCCCAAAAGTGAGGGGATGAGGTGTAATACCCCCATGGGTTCTCCATTCTGATAAGTTAGCAAGCTCCAACCCTAGGCTGAAGGTCAATGGCTAAACCCAAAACTCGATCAGAGGACTGAACTGTGTCTCCCCAAAATCCACTCACTGAAGCCCTAACCCTGGATCAGTATATAGTCTTTCTTGGAGACAGTAATCCTACAGATGTGACAGACATCCTTATAAAGGGGGAGATTGGGATGCAAAGGTGCATGAACAGGAGGACATCCTCATGAGGACCATGAGGACCTGAGTGATGTCACTGCAAGCCAAGACGTCACTGAGAACCAGAGAAGCCTAGGATGGACCCTTCTCAAGAGTCTTGATCTTGAACTTCTGCTGTTTGAGCCACTGCTGTGGTACTTAGCTACAGCAGCCCTCCCCCACCCACCTGAGCATCCATACAGGTAGCCAGCGCTGGGTGAAGCTGGAGTCGTGGTGTCTAGGGCACACAGGAGGGTGGGTGGTCCCTTCAGACCCTCCTGTCTACCCCAGCACATCTGAGCCAGGATTTACATTCACACACATGCTCTTGCTCCGTCTGATGGTAAGAGGGATTTTTTTCCCTTCTTCCCCCTTTAATTAAAAACTATAAATGCCTTATCAAAAGCTAATTAAAAATACCAACATAGTGCCAAGTAGGGAAAAAAAAAAACCCTCACTGCAAATATCCGTTTATAACCCCGCAACAGGCTGCAAGGATGATGCAGCCATCAGATCAGAGCCGAGCTGGGGGCGGAAGGAGGAGGGAGACACTGCTGTAGAGCCTTGCGGCTACCACACTTGCCACTGGGTCCTCAATATCAAACTAGGGGCTGAGCAAGGCTCGGGGCTCAGGGACCGTGCACAGCACTCACATGGCTGTGAACGAACTGTGCTCTTCCCTCCCCCAGGCTCAGCATCCTGGTACCTGGAACAGAGGTGATCTCCAGGGTAGCACATCACATCCTTGACACTGTTCCTGGAGCACTGGAGTGTGGTGCCCATGGCTGCCGCACAGCCCCGCAGCCTCCTACTTCAGGCTCAGTGACATGGTCAGTGACAGCTCGGCGAACAGTGACAGCCCCAAGGTACCTACCCTTCTCAGCACCCGTCCTGGCCCCGTGTCCGGTCTATACTGAGTTGTTTTGTTTACTAGAACCAAGAGGGGTGGGCACCACCTGATTCTCACTTCATGAAAGAGCCCAAGGAACAAAGAAGGCTCCACTCACTGGGGACACAGCTGCCACAGGGCAAGAAGCCAGGTCTTTCCAAGACCACCCTCAGTCTCCCAGCGCACAGAGCACTGTCCCCTAGGG
Source organism: Peromyscus aztecus (assembly GCA_902168405.1). Lineage (NCBI taxonomy): Eukaryota > Metazoa > Chordata > Mammalia > Rodentia > Cricetidae > Peromyscus > Peromyscus aztecus. The sequence continues at coordinate 19,018 of CABHPQ010170562.1, read as the reverse complement.
CTTGTTTACTGGCAGAGAAGTAAATGTTCTATTTTTACAGGGATTCACGCGTGGGAACCAGGCACTAGACTCTAGTGAAGATCAGGTCTCAGATTCCCCACCAGCCCGGGGCTAGCCCTTTCCAACCCTGCCTCCTTAGCAATCTCTCAGTAAAGCATCCAGGCCCAACTTGGTAGCCCAGATGACCACCCCCATCACACCCACCCACCAGTCCTTACCACTGGTCCGAGGATAGGCAGCGAGGGTCCCGTCCTGGAGGCCAGCAAGCAGGTAGAAGGGACTGTGCCGCAGGCAGAGCACGGGCTGCGGGCCTGGGCTCTTGCAGGTTGCCAGGCACTGGGTACCAGTGTCCACACTGCCGTAGAGCAGGATGCTGAAGAGAGAGATGATGGCAGCATTGTGACTCATGGGTACCTACCTGCATGTGGGCCTCACCTGCCCAGGCTTGTTCCTCCTACAGGAGCCCTGGCTTCTGTCACAAGTCAGGACTCTGGCTCCAGAATACAGTGAGAAAGCCAAGGCCACTCAGACCTGAGTTCAAATCCAACCACCAACTCCTAGCTGCTGACCTGGAGTGCTGACCTTCAGCTCTCTTCCTCACATGATCCGTGGTGCCCACTCGAGGGCCACAGGGGGACAAAGCATGACAACACTCCTTGGCCTGCTTTGCAAGCATGCGCAGACTAATGAGGAGCCAGGAACAGAGGCCATGAAGCACTAGATGTCGTTTGTAGGGTATGTCTGAGGGCAAGCTCTCAGAGGCCAAAGATGATAAGCAGTTTCCAAGGAGAAGATGAGATGGGTGTATGCTTCTTTGGGGAGTAAGGAGAATGTGCTGGAGCTAGGTAGTGATAGCCAGGAACCACCAAATTGTGCTCCTTGATAAGGCTAAAATGGTGATTTGTTTCATTTTGTTTTTTGTTGTTGTTGTTGTTGTTTTTTTAAATCAGGGTCACAGTGTGATCCAGGCTGGCCTCGATCTTGCTATGTAACCAAGGATGGCCTTAAACTTCTGATCCTCTTTGCCACTACCTCTCAAGTGCTGGGGTCACAGACATGAATCACCATGCCCAGTCTGGGGTTCTAGGGATGTGACTTAGACTGTGGTAGACTATGCAAGTGCTCTACCCACCAAGCAACACTGCCAGCACCCCCTCCTAAAATGGTGGGTTTTGTACTACATGAAATTTATCTTGGCTCAAAACTAAAACAAAAGGTGTTCACCAGATCTCTTCTAAGTCCAGATCCAGACAGGACACAAGGCTACAGTCCCAGCTTGGGCTGTGAGGGGTAAGCGTGGCTCCCCACCACTTCTTCCTGGCCCCTCCCTGTGTGGGAAATGGGAATGGAGATAGCCCCCAGGCTGCAAGGTCACTGTGAGAGATCCCACTCAGCATGTGTGAGGCACAGAGTAGGAACTCCAGAGACACACACTGTCTGTCCTTCTATAGGAAATGGTGAAGAGCAGAGAGGCAGGGGAATTCTCTTTTGGACAGTCTTCTCCCAATTAGGCAGGATCGGCTCTCCTGTACTCACACAGCCCTGCAGTGGGGGTGGGGGGTGCTAAGCCTCACTGACCACAGGGGCCTGAGACTCAGCGACTCAACATGGCGAGACTGTAGGACTCCTGAGCTTCACTACAGAGAAGAACCTGACTTGACATGGTGTGTCTAAGGATGCGCAGCCAGGAAGTGGTGCCAGAGGTATGGGGAGCTGTCGGCTGTGACATAAGCCACTCCTGACACTTAGACTCTGCATTGGCTGTCTCCAGTTCCCATCTTCCTGGTGACACCAAGCTGGGGAAGGGTGCTTTGGTTAGTGACCCACAGAGCGGGAGGGACTACCTACAGCCATCTGCCTGGCAGCACCAGCCATCCCACGCATGTTCCTGCCCCTCACCTGCCATCCTGCAACCCGAGGCAGACGGTGGGGTGCACTGCAGCTGAGGGATCAGCAGCCACCCGGCTCTCCTCCGCACCCTCAGCCTCCTCCTCCGGATCCGGAATGTACTCTATGCAGAGCACAGGGGCTGCCAGCGGGAAGGACTTGACGGTGCGTGGCGAAGGCCGGTTCAGGGAGAAGATCTCCACCTGGCCACCAGCACCCTCCTGCCCACCTCCAACCTAGAAGCAGAGGCCCAGAGAGACTGTCAGGCCAGTGAATAGAGCACACTCTCCCAGGGATCACACCCTGACACAGAAACACGGACAAACACACAGATACACAGGCACATACATATACAGACATATATGACAGAAAAAATGATTTAAAAAGATAGATTATTGAATCTACTTTGATCCAAAAAAACTGTTCATCTCAAAATAATTTACATTGGTATGGATTTTGGTTTATTAATATAAATTTAAGGTCAATTTTGTTATAGTGTATGTATATTTCTACTCTTGTTTAAGGTATTACGTTTATGCAACTCATTTAAAATTATATCATTAAGAAATACATATTAATAGTCATCTATGGTAATCAAACTTATAGTCATATTAGTTAAGTTTTCTAGGTATACAAAGATATATTTCAGTTAGGTAGGCAATCTTCAAACACTTCAAAGACCTGCAGAATATGGCATTTAAAATGTTTTAAGAACTTAGACTTTTCTGGACAGTGAGACACATCTGCTCCTGGCAGCACCAATTACTTCAAAGAAGATGATGGGCATCAAAGAAACTCGTTATGGAGTTTGCTTACAATGTGGAAAAGGCTAGCCATTTGGGCAAGAAACTGCTCTTGCCTGGACTGCTTGACAGTATGTTGTATAAACTGGACATGCAGGACCCATAGAAAAGTGACCATTGAACTTTGCCAAATCAAGGCAAGATGGTCCTCCAGTTTCCTGCTTCACAGAAGAAACTGCCAGATATTCTGCAGAACAAAGAGAAAAGCAACTGATGAACTTTTCCATTAGGCAGAAAAGTCCTTCAAATTTCTTGCTTCTGAAAAGTCTGCCAGACATTCTAGGTCTATAGGCTGAAGATGGATGCCACAATGTTACAAAGGAACCTTGGGTGACTGTCCAGGCAGCCAGATGTCTCTGTTATTTCTAGAATTATGGAAGTTGCTTGCAATGCACTTCCTGTTTACTTAGGTAATATTATATCCTTCTGGGGTTTTTTTTGTTTTGTTTTGTTTTGTTTTGTTTTGTTTTGTTTTGTTTGGTTTTTCAAGACAGGGTTTCTCTGTGTAGCTTTGCGCCTTTCCTGGAGCTCACTTGGTAGCCCAGGCTGGCCTCGAACTCACAGAGATCCGCCTGCCTCTGCCTCCCGAGTGCTGGGATTAAAGGCATGCGCCACCAATGCCCGGCCCTTCTGGGGTCTTTGATGTAGTTGAAGACTAGTTAGTTATAATTTTCCTTGGTTATGGTAAAAAATAAATTAGATATAAAACTTTAGACTCACAAATATAGGACAGATGATAGAATATTTTCTTTAATTTTGCCAAATACAAATAGACCAGATATTGTAACTGTAATCCTTGCTTGATAACTGTTCTATTATATGTAATTTTACTATGTTAAAGTTAAAACCTTCCTTTGTGTTTAGATAGAAAAGGGGAAGTGCTGTGGGATGTCTTTGTGTACGCTGTGAATACGTGTTGCTCTGATTGGTTGATAAATAGAGCTGTTTGGCCAAAGGTAAGGCAGATAAGGTTAGGCGGTACATTCAAACTGAAGACGAGACAAAGAAGTCAAGGCAGATGCTGCAAGCCACCACCAGGAGAAGCAAGATGTGAATGTACCGGTAATCCACGAAGCCACATGGCAATGCACAGATTAATAGAAATGGGCCGAGTTAAGTTGTAAGAGCCAGCTAGCGAGAAGCCTGAGTCATAGGCCATATAATTTGCAATTAAAATTAAACCTCTGAGTGATTATTTTATAAGTAGCTGTGGGACTGTGGGGCCAGGCGGGGCCAGGCAGGACCAGAGAAACACAGGCCCACGGAGTCGAGTGGGATGAGAGAAACTTATGGCTACACATATATACACAGACACAAATACATACATACACACACACACACACACACACACACACAGCCATTGGGAATAGTAATGGAGAGGAAATTCCCCTGTCCAGCCCACACACAGCCTACACTCACAATGGTCACTTTCTCCCAGCTACAAGAAAACAAATTAGTTTCAGGGGCCAAAGGAAATCAAGAAAAGGCTCGAGTAGACGGAATACCCCAGTCAGCTTTCCAGTTTCCCCTCTATAGAGACCTCCCAAGTAACATCCAATGAGCCACTCTGTCTCCTTAATGACCCTGTTCACTGTTTGTTTTGTGTCTAGCTCATGGTATGCACCCAACGTGTATGCCTGTCAAGTGATGGATAGGAGCATGCACGCATGCGTGAGTGGGCAATCGGATGGTAAATGGTAGTTGGTTGGTGGGTGTGTAGAAGGGTGGAAGGTTGGATGGATGGATGGATGGATGGATGGATGGATGGATGGATGGATGGACGGATGGACGGATGGATGGGTGGATGGATGGGTGGATGGACTGATGGACGGACGGACGGACGGACGAACAGACGGATGGATGGATGGATGGACAGACGGATGGATGGATGGATGGGTGGATGGACTGATGGAAGGACGGACAGACGGACGGACGGACAGACGGATGGATGGATGGATGGACAGACGGATGGATGGATGGATGGATGCACAAATGAATGGATGAATGAACAGATGAAGGATGGACAGGGTAAGTGGATGCATGCATGCATAGTTGAATAGATTCACCAGGTGCTAGATGATAATTGGGGGGGAAAAAATCAACATTTGTACTACAGTCTGAAGGGTAAGCCATGGTTCTGCTGAACAAATGCCCAGAGATGGGAAGGAGCATGTGATAGAGGCTGACCAGGGACGGAGAAGTCAGAACCTTAGAAATAGGAGGACACAAACAGCAACCCAAGGAGCGTGGGGCCCCTTATTTTAAAACAAGACAGGGCTTTGCTGAGAACCTCGGAAGTAGAGAAGGTGGCTGGAAGCTCCATGTGAGATGAGTAAGAGCCAGTGCTGATGCCTAAGCCCCGGTGAGGCCAGAGATCCGGGTCTCTTATGACCTCTTCTGAGCTGGGCCTCCTGCAATCCAGACCTCTGCAACCCAGGCCTCCTGCAACCTAGGCCTCCTGCAATCCAGACTTCTGCAACTCAGGCCTCTGCAACCCAGACATCCTACAATTCAGACCTCTGCAACCCAGGCCTCCTGCAATCTAGGCCTCTGCAACCCCAGGCCTCCTGCAACCCAGACCTCTGCAACCCAGACCTCCTGCAACCTGGACCTCTGCAATCCAGGCCTCCTGCAACCTGGACCTCTGCAACCCAGGCCTCCTGCAATCCAGGTCTCTTGCAATCTGGACCTCTGCAGCCTAGGTCTCTACATGGCTTACACTCATCCCTCTCCTAGAGGTCTGGTCCCTTGCAAAAGCCCTACTGTCCCTGAGTTCCATTACCCTGGATAAGGCTCCATGCCTCCCCCACCTCCAAGCCCCAAGGTTAGTAGATAGGGCTGCTAGACAGGAGGGTGGCTTTCTCAGAACCCTTCTTGAGAGTCACCCTCTCTGTCTCCATCCTGAGGACAGACTACCACCACCCCTTGGCTGGGCAAAGGGACTACTTACCCAGAGGTAGCCCTGTGGAAGGGAAGTGCTGACAGCCGAGAAGCCCAGCAGGGGACAGTTGACAGGACTGTGAACCAGACCCCCAAGCTGTAGAGACAGAGATAGTATAGGGAGGTCAATCAGTGAGGTGCCAAAATGCCAATATTTGACATACTTCTGAGCCCATTGCCCCCACCATGAGAATCCCTCAGGATGGGGGCCAAGGAAGTGCCACATGCCACATACATAGTTTCCTATGCTTTGTACTTGACCATCATTCTTCTAGAACCTTCTGTCCAGAAAAGGCCTGACTGATGCTCTGTATTCATCCATAGACTCTGGAACCAGGCAGCTTCTAGATAGGGCTTGTTGATGACCACTAAGCTCCCCGCCCTCATCCAAGCACTTTATTTTGTAGATGGAAAAGAAAAGTCCACAGAAGGCCAGGGCCAGCACTAGGTCAGAGAGGGAGTGAGTGACAGGGCCCCGCTTGCTCCTGCACCCCTGTGGCCTCCCACATGCCTCCAGAGAGCTGTACGGAGGTGAAAATGAGGTAAAGGGGCTCTGCATCAGTACCCCTCTGCAGAAGGACCCACTGGGACAGGGGACTGGGTGGGTTGTGTAAGGAAAACACTGGGATTTGACTGGCAGCCAGCTGTCACTGAGAGTCGCTGGCTTCTTAGACAGCCTCCTGCATCTGTTGCTTCCAGCCCCTGGCTGGGTGGCCTCTCAGAGCCTTGTTTCGGGCGCTGACTGTCTCTCTGGACAGGACAGCACTGGGGGCAGCTGGAAGGGGCTGTGTCCAGAGACATAGAGACACCGGGACTTTTCCCAGGCAGGTGCTGCCCTCTGCTGGTGAAGAACCTGCCAGTCCTGCTCTGGGAACACTACCAAGATTCCTAATGGCCATGGGCAAGAGGGCCAAAAGTTGCCCCCAGTCACCTTAGCAGTTAGCCAGATTGAAGCTCAGAGAGGGGACATGGCTGGCTTGAGGTCACACAGCATGTTAGGGACAGAGGCAGGTCTAGACTCAGACTTCCCATGCCTGATTCTCTCTACTCTCACTGAAGCTCTACCTGGAAGCACCAGGCCAGAGACTTCGGGGCTACTTCTTCCCAGCTGGGGATCCAGGACCCACACACTGAGCAAGAAGTCTCCAGACCCTCTGCCTCCATGGCTGTGCTGGCTGAAGGGCCCCAGCCTTTCTGCCAGGCTGCCATTCCTGTCCTCTCAGGAGAGGAAGGCGTCATCACAGCCTAGACTCAGGCGTCTCCATGGCAATTCCCGAGGGCCCTGATGTCAGCTGATTGACAGAAATGGGTCTGAGACGGTGGTAACAACTACATGCTTCCTTAAGGGACCGGTATCCTTAGCCAGGCGGTGGTGGCACATGCCTTTAATCCTGGCACTTGAGAGATGGAGACAGGTGGATCTCTGAGTCTGAGTCCAGCCTAGTCTGCAAAGCGAGTTCTAGGACAGCCAGGACTGTAACACAGAGAAACCCTGTCTTGAAAAAAAAACAAGCAACCAAAAAAGCAACCAGTGTCTGGACCCCTGTGTGACTCCTGACTTCTGGAAAGCCAGGCGCACCAAGAGGCAGGGTACTAGCTAGGGAAAGGATGCAGGCTTTGCTTTCAGCCAGCCTGGCACCAACCCTGCTTACACATCAGCTTCCTATATATAAGTGGGGACCTGACATCTCACTGGGATGGTCTTGGGGTCTGAAGAGGACAGCTAAACAGCACAGAGCATAGGCCTGGGCACCCGGCACCCAGCATCCCTGTGCCTCTCAAAGCCTAGATAGATTCCTCCAGCACTTTGCATGTACCACAGCTAAGCAACTGCACAGCCAGCAGTCTTCAGGGTTCTCAACTGCTGTGCCGCAGATACGGTTTGAGTGTGTCCTCCAAAGGCCTGTGTGCCGGAAGCCTGGTCCCCAGGGTGGCAGTGTTAGGGTAGTGAGACTACCAAGAGGTGGGACATGGGGAGGTGAATAGGCTAAGGATGCATTTCTCTAGGAAGAGAGTAATGTTCTCATGGGGCCCCAGTTCCGCTGAGAGTGGGCTGTCACCAAATGAACCAGCCTGTCCCCGAGCCTCCCAGGCTTCCAGTCTCACCAAATGATGGTCTTCACATGTGATCATCCCCATCATAATATGCCATCACCCTGAGACCTTACTGGTGAACAGATTGGGGATGCCTGATCTTTAGATGTCCAGCTTCCAAAGCTGTGAGCCAAAGAAACCTCTTTTCTGCCTACAATATCCAACCTCAAGTGTTTTGTCATAGCCATAGAAAATGACTGTTAGCCGTTCTGGATAATGGAGCTGGTGTCCATCAGAGCAGAGGCTGCTGGGCTGGGAAGCTGAGGACCACGCTGTCTGGCTATAGACCCCTGTGGGGCCAGGCTACAACCCCTTCCACAAGGCATTCGAGTCGCAAAGCATTTCAGAGAGCCCGAGAGATGGCTTAGAACGTAAAGGGGCTTGCCACCAAGTCCGACAACCTGAGTTCAATGCCCTGAACCCCCACGGTGGAGGGATAAAAGTGACATCTCCAAATTGTCCTCTGACCTCCACATGTGCACCATGTGGGCAAGCCCCCCACACACAAATAAATAATAAATACATAAATCATGTAATTTTTAAAAATTAAACACCCTCAGAATCGACACACTCCACCGTCTCAAGCCTGTGACCAGGCAGGCCTTGAGACCGGCCTGGTTTGTGGCATGTCCACACTGACATCCAAAGGTTTCCTACTTTGGAACAGAGCTAAGAGCCCAAGGAGCTTCCTCAGGCTCCCCAGTGGTCAAATCTTTGGGAATTCCCAGGAGACCCAGAGGCCTCTTCCTGGGGGATAAAAATGTCCTGAGATGTTCGCTTCTGTTCCTTGAGCCCTGAGTGCATTGCACACACATATGTGCATGTGTGTACATGTGTGCATAAAGGTCAGAAGTCAACACTGAGTGTCTTCCTCAAACACCTTCTGTGGTGATATTTTGTGTATGATCTAATAAATAAAGCTTGCCTGAAGATCAGAAGGCAAAGCCAGCCACTAGTTAGCCATAGAGGTCAGGCAGTGGTGGCACACACACCTTTAATCCCAGCATTTGGGAAGTTGAGACAGGAAGTGACATGGCTGGGTGGAGAAAGGAATATAAGGCGGGAGGAGACAGGAGCTCAGTCTTTTTTCAGCTGAGGAGTTGGTGAGGTGAGAGATGGCAGTGGCTTGTTCCTTTGTCTCTCTGATCTTTCAGCATTTACCCCAATACCTGGCTCCGGGTTTTTATTAAGAACAATTAGGATTCGTGCTACAACCATCCACCGGATTTTTTTGAGACAGGATACCTCACTGTGCCTAGAGCCCCACCCAGCTCTGTCTCTCCCCATTGGGATTACTTCAGGTCCACACCCATCGTTTTTACATGAGTGCTAAGGATGGAATTCATGTTTGTGTGGTCTTACCACTAGACCGTCTCCCCAGACCCTCAACCATATCATTTAATCCTCACTGTGACCCAGCCAGGGGTCTCAATGGCCTCTCTAGTTGCTACTAAAGATGTGGCTTTAGCCAGGCGGCGGTGGCGCACGCCTTTAATCCCAGCACTCGGGAGGCAGAGGCAGGCGGATCTCTGTGAGTTCGAGGCTGGCCTGGTCTACAGAGCGAGATCCAGGATAGGCACCAAAGCTACACAGAGAAAACCTGTCTCGAAAAACCAAACAAACAAACAAAGATGTGGCTTTATACTATGAGCTACAACAGCTTTCTAGTGTCACATGACTGGGGCATTCCAGGCTGGGATATAACAAGGGCAGGGAGACCCCCCCCAGTCCAAATCCTCTCACACTCCCCCACAACCAGTTCCCTTGCCGACCAGAGGTCTGGCATGGCCTGGCATGGGCACGGCTGTCAGCTCCAAGAAGAGCATTGCTCTTCAGCTCCAAGCAAAGATACAGCCCAGCACACAAGTCACCTAGCAGCTACAGGTCAGGGTCTTGTCTGCCCAGGAAAGAGGCAGGGCCAGCAATTCCGTTGCCCAACTCCAGCCTTCCAAGGGAAGAAATAGGCTGGCTGCCAGTTCATGTGGTCACCTGAGAGCCTGCATAAGTGGGAGAGAAGCCTGGGCAGCTGCCCACATACACATCTGTTCCCACAGTAATTGGACAAGGCTGGCCGTCTCCGCTCTAATTCATCCGGCTGCCAGTACTGAGCTGATGGGGCACAGCTGTCTGGGCTAGGTTGGAGGTGGGCAAAGCAGAGCCAGATGAGCCCAGAAAATACAGCCAGACAGGCTCTGGCAGGTCCCCCAGGAACCCCTGCCTCCAGACCCCATTACCCACAGAGATTCATGCATGGCTCTCTCAGCTGACATGAGGGCTCCTTGGGACCAACTGAGCATGGGTTGAACACTGCCAGCCCACATGTTCTAGAGCCCCAACAGCTCCAAATGAAGAGATACACAGGCCCTTGCTCATCCTCCCAGGTTCAGGATGGCAGATGGTTCCCATCAGGTGTCCGTTCTTTCAAGGAGACTCTGGAAATAGAAACCCACTTGGGGACTCCACTACCCGTGTCTGACCCAGGGGGTGACCTACGTATCAGGAAACCCTAAGATCCTGGGGATGATGGAAGACTCCAGTCCCCACTGCAGAGGCCACACTCCAGGGCCAGCTTTGTATAAGTAACACAGGGCAGAGCCTAAAAGTCTCCTCTCCATGGACTCTGGCTTCCACACCAAGGCCCACAGGTAACCCTCAGTCCTTCATTATTCCCTTAAAAAAGACACCTACAGGCCATACTCTGAAGGATAATTTTTTTAAGTATTACATGGGAAAGCCGGATAGTGGTAGCCCACACCTTTAATCCCATCTCTAAGTTTGAGGCCAGCCTGGTCTACAGAGGGAGTTCCAGGACAGCCAGGGCCACACAGAGAAACCTTGTCTTGAAAAACCAACAAAAAGAAAGAAAGAAAGAAAGAAAGAAAGAAAGAAAGAAAGAAAGAAAGAAAGAAAGAAAGAAAGAATGAATGAATGAATGAAAGAAAAAAGAAACAATTACATGGGAGACTGGAGAGGTGGTTCAGCAGTTAAGAGCACTGGCTGCTCTTCCAGAGGCCTAGGTTCAATTCCCAGCATCCACATGGTGACTCACAACCATCTGTAACTTCGGTTCCAGGGGCATCTGATGCCCTCTTCTGGTCTCTGTGGGTACTGCATGCATGTGGTGCACATATGTATATGCCAGCAAAACACCCATACACATAAAATAAAAATGAATAAATGTCTAGAAAAAAATTAAATAAACTTTGAGTAGTACATGGCTTTACTCTGTATCCTGATCAGAGGCTGGGTGAGGCCTCACTCTGCAGAAGTGAGAGCCTTTCTTACTTTTCCCTGGCCCCAAGCCCTGGCCTCCAAGTCCCAGCCAGACTCCAACTCTGGCAGGCCCCTGCACTGAGCTCCAAGCCTTATTCAGCTATCTCAGCCTCTTCTTCTGTCCATATAGCCACGCTTCAAGTATTCAAATCAAGATCCAGATGCCACCATTACCTGGCTTGGGTCCATCAGGGCTTCAAGAATGAAACACTACAAGGCTGTCATGGTCTCCCTCACCCAGCGACAGGCCTCATCACCCATAGCAACAGTCTCAATGTCCCCTCCAGAACTCACATTGAAATTTAATGGCCACTGTTAGCAGGTCTAGAAGAAGGCCCCTTTAATAGACAACTAATCTAAGCTCCATCCTGTTTCCCGCCAGTCCCTTTGGATTTGTCTGCTCCATACTGATTGGACTACTTACAAAGTGGATGGCCCTGGGCCCTCCGGGGTCTGTGTCCTTCTTGCTGTGTGGCTCTCCTGTTTAATGCCACCTCCTCCAAGGGGCCCTCCCTGCACCCACGAACCGTGCGGTCCCCATTTCCATGCCTGCCGTATCTCTGCTTTACACTCATGAATTCCCTTCAGTTCCCTCCTGTGTGCTGAGGTCCTGCCTGTCTTTGCCCACTAGACTGAAGGCTGCATGAGGTGGGAACCTCGTACGTCCCGGTCACCACTGCATTCCCAATTCTAGCGCACAGTAGGTGCTCAGGGATGACCTGTGAACGGACAGATGAATAAAGGAATGAACGATGAACTTACATCGCACGGGGGCTCTTTCAGCTCTTAGAGCCCCAGTCCTACAGCCCAGCCCGCACGGCTCCTGCGACTATTTATCTGTGCTGGGTCCCACGCTCGCTCGCCCGTCCCAGAGCTCAGGGTCCTCATCTGCTTGGGAGAGGATAGACAACAGTTGCTCCAGATGGAGGGGTGGGCTCTGCTAGGACATAAGGGACAAGTGACAGGTGGGGGATGGGGCGAGCTTCCTGGTGGTTAATACCATGGAAACTGTAATCAAGTTGAACCAACCCCTTACTGGCTGTCATTTTGGAAGACCTGTCTGGACTTTTATCGCCTGTGAAATTCTGTTCTAATCACTATTACAAGAAGTGCAGCTAAACACAAGAAGAGAATAGTGGGCAAGTGAGAGGGTGTGATGACCACGGAGCATCCCGGGATAAGGGAAGTCGCCACCAAAGCCAGCACTGGCCTCGTGGCATCATCTTGGGCACAGTCCCAAGTCAGGCCTTCAACAGATGAGGTTGCTGGTATTCACTATTACAAAATAATGGAATTTTCCACCCCATGGCCCATGCTGGTCATTCATACACACCCTTTCTTTTGGTGGGAATACTGACTCACAGAACAACAAAAAAAGGCTTGGCCCCCTGGGTCAGTTAACTGGACTGAGACGCCGGGCCTTTCCAGCTGCAGCAGATGCTACCTGGACACTGGTTCTCCCAGGCTAGGCAGAGCCACCACAGCACCATGTGCCAGGTCCACTCACCTGCAGGCTGAGGGCCCGGGAGGAGAAGGCAGGGACGCAGCAGGCCAGGGTGGGGCACCAGAACGGGGCTTTGGTTTTCCTGTCCTCATCGGGACACAGCCATCCTGGCTGGTTCTCCTCCCCTGCAGCGAGAGGAAGGAGGTGGACGAAGCTAGTGAGTGTGAGCCCCAGCAGGTGGTGACTGGCCCTCAACCCTGAGAATCACCCCCGACCCCAGCGGGCCAGGTCCCATGGTGACCTTATTGCCCTGATCAGTCCCCCACCCCACATGCCTCTTGGTCTGAGATGAAGCCCAGTCTGGAGTTGGCTATGGACCACAGGCAAGGATCTGGGAAACCTGAGAACAGAGTCCCAGCTTGACCCTACCAAGGAGCAACCTGTGAGGATACCACAACCCCTTGAGCCTCAATTCCTTTGCCAATAAAAGGGTGACTGGGTAAGGGAGATTGTTGGTGGATTAAGTACTTGCTGGGCAAGTGTGAGGACCTGACTTCAAATCCTCCGCACTCATGTAAAAGTTGGGTGTGACAGTATCTGTAATCCCAGTGATAGAGGGTAGAGACAGACAGACAGATCTTAGGGCCTCCATGGCCATCCAGTCTAGAAAGAGAGGAAGAGAATGAGAGAGAGAGAGAGAGAGAGAGAGAGAGAGAGAGAGAGAGAGAGAGATACAACTTCAGAGAGACCTTGCTTCAAAAACCAAGGAGAAAAGTGGCAGAGGGAAGGGACCCAATGTCAACTTCAGGCTTTTACATACGCCTGCGCAGGTGAGTTCACTCGTACGTACACACGCATCCCACATAAAAGAAAGGAGAGATGAAGAAAAAGAGAGAGAGATCGTGAGGCTGGAGATGTGGTTCAGTTGGTGGAGGGAGCATTCGCCTAGCATGCAGGAGGCCCTGGGTTCCACACCTGTCATGGAATGAACCAGGCACACACCCATAGTCCAACCCTCAGACACGGAGGCAGAAGGATGTTCAAGGTCATCCTCAGCTACAAGGTGAGGTCCAGGCCTGGACTATGTGTGCCCTGTCTGTTGGGGGTAGAGTGGGGTTGATAACCATGCCTTCATGCAGTTTTGGAACAAGAAATAAAAAGGTTCATGTTTTCAAGGACTGGGTCAGATGCTTGTGTGTGGTCTTGGGCTTCACGTTAAAGAAATGGGGGTGGATCTACACCAGCAAATGGTGCTTTCTCACTTCATGGTGAGGAGGGCAGTCTGCTCACGGGTAGCCTCCTCTGAGAAGCCCTTTCTGACCACCCTGGCTATGGCCACCCCCTTTGAGGACCCACTGAAGACTCTGTCTCATTTCTCTCGGTGCCTTTCTTGCCCATCTGAAATCATCTCCGCTCAGGTACCTTAGTGATTTGTCTCCACACGTCCCTAGGCTGTAAGCGGTGCACAGGGTCTGGGTTGTGTCATTCACCACTGTCCCCACAGCAGTGCCCAGCACAGACTACGAGTTCAGGATACATGAGCTCAAAGAATGAATGAATGGGGACTGGAGAGGTGGCTCAGAGGCTAAGAGCACTGGCTGCTCTTCCAGAAGACCCAGGTTTGATTCCCAGGACCCACATGATGGCTCACTGCAGTCCCAAGGGATCCACACCCCTCTTCTGGCTTCCTTGGGCACTAGGCACACACATGCAGGCAAACACCCGTGTACATAAAAACAAAATTTTTAACTATTGTCATGAATGAATGAAAATGAGGAAGGAGTGAACAAGCTAACGTCAGACCCAGGGACTCTGCCGACTAAGGAGCCTTCCGTTCTCATACACCAGCCCAGGACAGCCATCCAGTGCGACAGGGATACCCCACACAGGGTGTGTGTGCCCATCTATCAGTGAGTATCAAGCTGTGATGGTGGGCACTGATTGCCAACTTAACAGGATCTAGACTCACCATGGAAACAAACCTCTGGGCACATCTGTGAGGGAGTCTCTAGACTGGGTTAACTGAGGTGGAAGACCCACCCTGAATGTGGGTGGCACCATCCCATGGGCTGAGGTCCTGGACTGAATAAAATGGAGGAAGCCAGCTGAGCAACAGCATCCATCTCTCTGCTTCCTGACTGGGGATGCCGTGTGATCAGCTGCCTCACGCTCCTGCCGCCATGCCTTCCCTCCCTTCCATGATGGAATGCATCCCTCAAACTGGGAGGAGGAGGAGGAGGAGGAGGAGGAGGAGGAGGAGGAGGAGGAGGAGAAAACCTTTCTTTCTTTCTCGTTTATGTCATAGCAATGAGAAAAGGAACTAATAAAATGTACTAGGGCTGTGGATCCACCCGGCCAGTGTTCACAGTAACACAATGTAGATGCAGTGATCACCACCATATATGTGACACTGACGCACAGGGATTGAGTGTGGCAGGCGGCAGCACCCACCAGGGGACTTGGCTCTGCTCTGCTCCTATAGCTGTGTTCTCTGTACCAAACCAGCTAGAACCAGAGTCCCAATGCCACTGTCACAGAGGCCTATTGACACAGCAATGCTAGCTCTGCCCCTGGAGATGCCCACTTGAGGGCACCTGTAGCTCTGGAGTATGAGGGGGTCATCAACTGAACTACTGGGACAGCAGCCTCCCTAAGTCCCACACTCCTCCTTGGTGGCAAACAGGAAGCAGGGACCAGGCCCATGCTGCCCCTGCCTTTGGATGTGTGAGCTGCCCTCCACCCAGCCTCCAAGGCCAACCTGTAACAACTCCACAGAGCACCCCATTGCTCCCTGTTTGAAAATGTTTGAAAAGTCCTAGTCTCCTTGGAGTCAGGCCCAGACTCTTCTGGAAGAGCCATGAAGACTGTCCCTCCCTCTCAGCCTCATCTCCTGGTCACCAGGCTCCACAGCAATTTCAGCACGCAGCTCTGGATGTCCCTTTGCGTGGACCACTGCCCCTCTACCCAGCTCAGCAGCCGGCTCCTCTCCTAAAAGCCTTGCCTAGCTGTGCCTCCACCCTTCCTTCTCAACAGAGACCCAGCCTCTGTCAGAGTTGTCACATCCCTTGTCACTGCAAGTGTCTCCAGGTTGGGACAACTCACCTTAAGCCCGTCCACTTTGCGGTGGTGGGAAAGCAGAGACCAGCCTTGATTCTGAGGTTTGATCTTTCCCTGGATGGACACTAGGAGGCATCATCTCTCAGGATGCTGGACAACCAGCTCCAGGCCACCCTGGATGTTGCCTTTTTGGATCTTGTCACATTTCCCCACACCCGTCAGTGTGTGTGTGTGTGTGTGTGTGTGTGTGTGTGTGTGTGTGTGTTTGTGCACGTGTGAATGTGTCCATGCATGCATAGTTTGGTTTGCTTGCATTCCTAGAGATGGTACCTGGGATGTCAGGCATGCTAGGGCAAGTGTTCCACAGCCAAGCTCAACCTCACTTATTTATATACACGGTGCACACACACTGGATTAAGAAATCATTTTGCCCAACCCGGGGCTAATAGAAATGACCTGGGCATGCTAAAGGTCAGCTGGGCTAAATTGTGATGTGTGGGAGGTTAGAGGTTAAATGCAGTTTCCCCTTCGGATGTTTTCAACTCAAGATGAGTTCATGAGGCACTACCCATTATAACTGAAGGAGCAGGGTTAGCACTGCTCTTCCACGAGCTTCTCTATTCCTGTGTGTGAGCCTGTATGTGAGCTTGTGTGTGAGCCTGTGTGTGAGCCTGTGTGTGAGCCCGTGTGTACAAGTGCATGCATGTGGGGACAGGAGGTTCCCTATAATGCCAATGATTCATGAGGGCCAAAACTTTCCCTCACACAACCACTCACAGTGCCAGCAATACTACCAATCACACACCAATAACCAAGGGCAATCTGAACATAACCTTTCTCTTGGAGCCTCACTTTGCATGGGTGTCTAACGTACCCCATTGATATGACTCTCTTTTGTGAAAGAAAAGATACCAAGGCAAAATGAAAGGCTGATCTGTGTAAGAAGGAACCACCTCCAAGAGTGGCCCAGCCCAAAGCCCAGCAGGGCCAGAGGGATTGGAGTAAAACACACGTGTAACCAGACCTTGAGAATCTGAACACTCTCTTTAACACAAAAAGCTGGCTGGTTACCCTGAGGGCTCCTATCCCTGCCTAAAGGGCTCAGAATTGACTGTGTTTCCTAACGGGCCCAGAAGTAGCCCTTCATACTCTGGGCCCTGGAAACTGTTCCATAAAACCTAGCCTTGCCACAGAAAAAAAGCCAGAGTGCGAGAGACCCATTAGGCAAAGGGGACCTCAGCACAATATACACCAAAACACTACATCCTTTCATCCTCACTTTGGGGATCCCCAAAGTGCTGGGGAAGCTGAAATGAAGAAAAGAAGCCACAGGGCATGTTACACAGTATGCCCGTGCACTGTGGGAAACGGCCAGCCACCCTGCTGCCTCTCAGTTAAGGCCCGGTGGTAAATAAACAGGACACGATTTGAGATGTTGTCCCTGCCCTCAGGGAACTCACAAGGAAACAGATCCTCCCTCCTCTGCCAGGCAGGAGACCCTCGGAGCTAGCTCACCCCCCTGACAGCCAGACAGGTAAACGCATAGCCCCCACCTCCATATCTCACCCCAGCCCCTCCCTCCTTCCCCTGCACACCCACAGCCCGTCAGGCCTTGGCAATTTATTACCATATATATTTTTAACAGCCTGACCTTCTCCTTCCAGATGGTGCCTTTCTTGTTTGCAACTGGGAGCGGTGAAAGAAAATGGAGCTGTGGCTCCCCATCTGCCACTGTCATTGTCCGCGTCACAAAACCAGAGTGGCTGAGACCAAACGAGGAGGCTGTGGCCACTGAACGCCGAAAGCCCACTTGGGGTAAGTGACATTCGGGAGAGGTACCAATGGCACGGCCGTGATTCCAACTGCCGCTAAGCAGAGGCTTATTTAGGGCCGTGTTTACCGGTGCTCACAGAGCTCAAGAGCCGCTATGGCACAAAAGGGGATCTCTAGGGCTGAAAGCACCCCCAACCAAGGAACCATCTCCTCCGGTCTGCTAGAAAAACCCTAGGCACAGCCTACCCCAGCCTTCACCTCACTGTGTGACATTGAACCTTTGCCTGGTCTAGAAAAGAGGGGACAGAATTCCAATCATCTGGAGTCATAGGGGGAGCCCAGAAAGAATATAAATAAGATCTAAGACATACCAGGCCCTGGAGAAATGGTGGCCATCTCTAATCACCATCCTTCCTCTTAACACTAGGGCGAGTGGCTGAGCCACCTCTAGCCTGCTCTGTGCTCAGCTTCCAGGGTGAGGTCTTCACCATGGTGGATGCACTGCTCTCAAGATTCCCAGAACCATAGCCGTCTTCAAGACCCTATCACATGTCCCCAGTGCAGGGAGATGCCATCGTCAGTCACAGCCACAGTCAGAAGGCCAGGCATCCTTCCCATCAGCCATGCCCCCCCACCAAGAGATGTTGATGCTATCCAGGGAGGCCAGCTGAAGGCCACAAGTTCCCAGCTAGGACACAGACCTTTGTCCCCCATCCCAAAGGACAGGGACACCATAGCCAGAGAATCTTGGAAGTGGTTCTCAACCTGTGGGTCACAACCCCTTTGGTGGGAGGATTGAATGACCCTTTCACAGGGGTCACTAAGACCCATCAGAAAACACAGATACTTACAATTCATAACAGTAGCAAAACTAGTGTTATGAAGTAGCAACAAAATAATTTTATGGTTCGGGGTCACCACAGCATGAGGAACTGTATTAAAGGGTCACAGCATTAGGAAAGTTGAGAACCACTGGCTTAGGGGTCCCAGCCCTGGGATGATTTGCAGGGTTAATGGAGATTAGGTTTAGGACACAGTACCTAGGCTTCCCAGGCTACGCTCAGGAGGAGGTAAACATCAGTGCTGGGTAGTTGAGAAGACAGGGGACTGGAAGACTAGACCAGAGATAAGAGACAAGGAAACTGGCAGGTGGCATGCAGATGCCTGGCCCAAGCCTCTGACGCTTCTTTAAGTGTGGGTGTGCGTAGGACCTGCTACATCCAGACTCTCTCTGGAGAGCTGTCAGTGGGAGCGGCTCTGGGGCCTGGGGATATGAGGGTCAGAGGAGTAGAGCCTTGAGAGCTGGGGTGCAGCAGAACCCTGAGAGCCCTGGCTTTCTCTTCCTTCTCTGTAGCCCTCCCTGTGCATCCATCTACCAAGCCTTTATGAATGGAGGCTAGCAGCTATGATGTGTGGGAAGAGACCTTGACCCAGCTCTGCATTATCGTGTGAGGCTCTAACTTGCAGATGCAGGGCTGCTCCCACAGCCCAAGTACTCTCACCAGAACCCTGTCACCTGAAGCACCTGCGTGGTCCCTGCTCTCTGATTCCCCCAGAGCTGGAAGCTGAACAGCTTACAGGACAGCCCAGCCTAGAAGCCTTGGAACTATGAACCAAATAGGACCATCTGGCTTTAGATCAAATGGTGTAAGGCCTGTCCCTGGTCACCTTCTGAACCTTCCAGGGTACAATAAGCAAGGGCCCTTAGAGATCTAGTCTGGTCAAGAGTGGGAAAACCGGAGCTCGG
>CABHPQ010170561.1:0-45091 GCA_902168405.1 Peromyscus aztecus | reverse complement strand
GTCACAAGCAGCTGAAACCCCTTCCAAATCTGGAGAATCTGCTTGTGGGAATTCGCTGTTGAGCTCTGGCACAACCATCACAATGGGAACCGATGTCACCAGAATACTTCTCTGAGCTTCTGCGTAAAACATCTACGACAGTGGTTCTCAACCTGTGGGTTGAGACCCCTCTGTGGGGGGGTCAACCGACCCTTTCACAGGGGTCACATATCAGCTATCCTGCATATCAGGTATTTACATTATGATTCACAGGAGTAGCAAAATTACAGCTAGGAAGTAGCAACGGAAATTTTATGGTTGGGGGTCACCACAACATGAAGATTGTATTAAAGGGTGGCAGCATGAGGAAGGTGAGTTTCCTGTTCCCAAAGGAGGCCAACAACCATGCTTGTTCCCATCCTACAGATGGGGAAGCCAACAGAGCACGGGCAAGCCCCTGGCGCAGGGCCACACGTCTAGTTCATGGATAAGTCTGGACGGACTCCAGGTCTCTTGCTTCCTGGGCTCTGCCCTGCCTGCCGCTTCTCGGTCATGCCTGTGTACCAGTATTTCACCGCCTCCCACTCATGTGGCCCCAGCGATGTTATCCCAGCCCCACCTGGGATTGTCCCCCCTTCGGGGAGGCTAACAGTCTGCCTCTCTCCCTCCAGATTGAGCGGCAGCTCTTTGAAGAGACCGTGAAGACCCTCAATGGTTTTTATGCGGAGGCTGAGAAGATCGGGGGCAGCTCCTACCTGGAGGGCTGCCTGGCCTGCGCCACAGCCTACTTCATCTTCCTCTGCATGGAGACCCACTATGAGAAGGTGGTGCTTCCCCACCTCCCCTCCCCCGGCTTCCTTGCCACAGACATCCTTACGGACCCCTGTTTCTGCAGGTTCTCAAGAAGATTTCCCGTTACATCCAGGAGCAGAACGAGAAGGTCTTTGCTCCTCGAGGGCTCCTGCTCACGGATCCTGTGGAACGTGGGATGAGGGTTGTATCCTTCCAGGCTCTTCTGTGTGAGGGTGCAGAGCTGTCTACCCAGTGGGCCCCTTGAGGATGTTACTAGGAAATAGGAGCTTCCCTGGAGCCTTCAAGGATTCCACACATCGCTGGTCATAGGAACCCTTCCACTTTTAGTCATTGGGGCCACTTGTGAGTGTCAGGCTTTGTATTTATTGAACTGTATGCCATCAGTGCTTAATATAGGCCAGCCACCATAGAAAGGCTTTGAAAAATACAATCCCATGTGATTTTCATCACAACCCCCAGAGGTGGGCTCTTCTCACCCTCCTGTGTATACCAGGACACTGAAGGTGAGCTGGCTGTCACTTAGCTTTAAGCAGCAGATTGTCAGTCAGGGTTTGAGCCCAGGCTCTCTGAACCTGCAATGCTGTCTGGTCCTCAAAGAATCTGCAAGCCTTCCACAATCTCATTTAATATTCCCTATTGACCCCACCACCCACTGAACACAGATGAGAAAGATGAGGTCCAGGATGGGGATGCGCCTCTGGGCTGGCTGTCTTAGTGCAAGGCTGGGTAGGGGGTGGATGATAGTTCTGCTGCCCCTATTGGTGTAAATACTAAGGCCACTCCACGTAGTTAAAAGAAGATTTATTTAGTGGGTAACTTACAAATAAAGGGGTAAGTAGGTGGCGGGTTCTGGAAAAGACGCAGCACAGTCCGGCGGTGTTCTCTGGAGAACTCTCCTCGGTCTACCTCTCGCGTCCAGGTCCAGGAAACAAGAGAGCGCCGCACGTCCCGATCTCAGGTCTTCAGGCCCTCCCTTGGCCCCGCCTTGTAGGCGTGATAGTTACGGAAGCCTTATTGGGGATTGGAACTTCCAGACCAAAGCTGGAATGGCTACCCACTACATGCCCCCATTTGGAACAGTTGTTCAGGTGAACAACCCCCTTTCAGTAGCAACAGAAGTAGAATAGTTAAAATAATGCATTCTACAATAAAGCTGAGAGAAGAGTTCAGAAAACAATCCCTAGAAACACGTTTCCCCCGTGCTTCTTTTGTGCTTAGCACTCAGAGAGTCCATTAATTTAATTTACACAGGAGTCCCAAGGCTCTGTAGTGCCCCCAGTTTGCAGATGTGATAACTGATGGTTAGCAGGTGAAGGAACTGGCCTAAGTTGAGTGGGCAGTAGGGATCAGCAAACGCAAGTGTTTGTATGTAACTCCATTTCCTGGTGCATCTGTGCCTTGGAATCCCATAATGCATCTCGAGGAAAGCCAAATTCATCATGGGACCCCATTGTGCACTCAGCCCTGGGTCCTCTCAGAAAAGGTTAGCTGAGGCTTGGAGAAGAGTTGGGACTTGTTTTCATTCTTTTAGGGGGCCCATCATCCAACTCCCAAATAAATCACACATGGAGGCTTATTCTTACGTATGAATGCCTGGCCTTAGCTTGGCTTAGTTTCTAGCCAGCTTTCCTCATCTTAAACTATCCCATCTACCATTTGCCTCTGGGCTTTTCCTGTTCTCTTACTTCTGTAAATCTTACTCTTACTCTGTGGCTTGCTGTGTAGCTGGGTGGCTGGCCCCTGAAGTCCTCCTCCTTCTTTGGCTACTTCCTTTTACTCTTCCCAGACTTCTCCTTTCCCAGATTTCTCCTGTCTGCCTGCCAGCCCCACCTATCCTTTCTCCTGCCTTGCTATTGGCCATTCAGCTCTTTATTAGACCATCAGGTATTTTAGACAGGCACAGTAACACAGCTTCACAGAGTTAAACAAATACAACATAAACAAAGGTAACACACCTTGAAATAATACTCTACAACAGGGACTTCAGGCCTTCTGGTCTCTGCTCTTGGGCATAGCGGGGCTTCGGTCACAGGCCTCATTCTGGGTCTGTACCCCCTTTCCCCATTAACAGCTGAGTGTGCACAGCTCCTTAACCTTCATCCCAGATCGAGATCTCCATCTATGAGGACCGGTGCAGCAGTGGCAGTTCAAGTAGCGGCAGCAGCAGCGGCAGCGGCAGCAGCAGCGCTGGCGGGGGTGGGGCGGGGGCCCGGTGACTGACCGAGAGTCCCTGCGGGGAGGTGTATGGCCGGAGCGAGGGGCTGGCAGATCTGCGGAGGCTGCGTTACCAGAGCACCCGCTTCTGAGTCTTTCTCTGGGCCCACCCTGCCGTGTGGCGCGGGAGGGAGGGTGACTACCCGCTGTTCCTTGTCCCCAGTCCTTTGCCCCTTGGCGGGATCTTCCTCTTTCTGACCCTGGACCTTTCTTTCTCCCATGGGGCTGGTCCGGGTCATCAGAGCCAGGCTTTCCTAGGGAAGTCTGAGGGTGGGGGGAACCCAGCTTAGATGAACCCTCTCTTCTTTGCCTTTTTCCCCCACTCCAAGGAGGACCTGGAGAATTCCCACCCTGCATGATCCTTCACCGTCAAAGCCCATGTCTACCTGGACTCTGCCCTGGGCTCTTTCTAAGGCCCGAGGCTACCATGAGGCTCCTGCTTGTCAATGATCCCACCTCCTCGTTGGAGATTTGGGGAGATGGGTGCCCTGGGAGCTATCCAGCTGCTCCTAAGGCTGTGGC
Organism: Peromyscus aztecus; assembly: GCA_902168405.1. Lineage (NCBI taxonomy): Eukaryota > Metazoa > Chordata > Mammalia > Rodentia > Cricetidae > Peromyscus > Peromyscus aztecus. The sequence continues at coordinate 41,563 of CABHPQ010170561.1, read as the reverse complement.
TTTCCTGTCCTTCCCTCAGAGCGGAAAGTCCTCTCAGCCTTGCCAAGATGCACCCAACTCAGAGACTTTGCACCCCACCAGGAGCTGGTTATGGGTGTTCAGCTTGGGACTCTGGGGGTGGTGGTGTTCCACTGGGATATGGTAAAACCCTGTGGATGAATGCAGCTGGACAGAGCTTGAACTCCTGAACTGGAGCCAACTCCTGCATTGTGTGCATACTGTGTGCACAAATGTATGTATGTGAGTTTATGGGTGGGAAAGCATGTGCACATGTGAGTTTACAAGTGTGTGAATGTGAGTGTATGTTTGTGACTGCACAAGTGAGTGTGAGTGGGTGTGTACACATGTGTGCACGAACCTATGTTTATCTGAGTGAATGAGTGGGAATGTGAGTGTATGTGTGCACACCTGTGTGCAAGTTAGGTATGCTTGTGCATAAGTGCAGGTGTGTGAGTATGAATGTTTATGTGTAATGAGCATGTGTGTGGAGAGAGAGGTTACTTTGTGTGTTCTTTGGCTGCTGGGCTAATGACTCCCACGCCCTGCCCTGTCCTGTCACACAGTGGTCTGCAGCACCTCCCCGTGAGTTCCTCCTGGCCCTGTCAGTCAGTGTCCTAAGGCTGGCCTTCGGCTTGGTTCTTCTTCCTGGTCTTCCTCCACCCTGGCTCTATTGTGCACATTCTAATGGAGGAAAGGCTGGGGTCCTCGGAGAGCAGAGCCAACACCTGGGTGGTCTTTGGTGCCCTTCTCCCAGCCCCCATGACACAGCAGGGCCACAGATGCTGCATATTCAGCCTGCCCAGGTGTCAGGGCCCTGAAGCCCTGTGGGGAGGCTCCCTAGACATTCAAGGCAAATGTGCCTTGCAAGAGAAGGGCTGGCCAGCCAATGGTGCTGTGGCTCCCAGGGGGAGCCAGTGTGTGTGTATGTGTGTGGGGGGCATCCTGGGACATGATTATGGACAGAAATGGCCTGCCTACCTCAGTGGGCAGGAGGTGCTAGAAGTAAACAGGAAACACCAGCCACTGTAGGTAGCTTCCTAGAGCTTGAAATGGCCTGGTTCTCTACTGGCCAAAGCGGCAGCATGTGACATCAGGAGACTATGCAGAGAGATGGAGAGGGCTGGCCAAGGCCCCGAAGCCTCAGGGAGCCTGAGCCTGATAAGCCCGGGTGCAACGAACCCCTTCTTCCCAAGCTGCAGCCCCAGACTCCTGGCAGAAGCCTGTGCCCTCCCTAGCCTGCGGTATGGCCAGGCATTGTGTCTGATCTTGCACATCCTGTTGGGAAGGTTGGGAAGAGGCAAAATGGAGACCTTTTGTTTGATTCTTTTTCCAATAAAAGGACTTGCCAGCTTGAGGCTCCATGCTGTTTCCACTAGTCCAGGGTGATGGGCTTAGTTCTGCAACCCGGGTTCATGCAGAGATGCTGGGATAAGTGTGTGTGTGTGAGAGAAGAGGCAGATGGCGGCACAGGACTGATGAACTCTGTCTCCCTGGAGCTTGTGGGTCAGGGAGGAGGTAGACATCCCACCGTTACCACTCCTTAATCTGTGGTGGATTTGCAACTTTGGGTGGAGACAGTAGGTTCAGATAAAAGCTAAGCCCAAAGTAATTTATCAGTGAGTTAGGTAGGGGCCGTTTCTTGAGTTCTTACTCTAGGTCAGGCACTGTCTGGGTTGAATCACACGGGGCATTCGTTACTGAAGACTATAACAGGCTGGCAAGATGTCTCAGCTGGTAAAGTGCTTGCCATACAGGCCTGATGGCCTGGGTTTGAGCTCTGGAACCCGAGTAAGGGTGGAAGGAGAGAACCACCTCCACAAAATTGTCCTCTGATCTATACGTGCACCATGGAACGTGCACAACCCCCACCAGATGCATACATCAATTTTTTGAAAAGCGGAGAAAGCAGCTAGATATTAGATATATTTTGGATATCATAAAACTAAGCATTTATTAACCACCTATGATATACCAGACACTTTGCTAAAACCATATTCTAGGGATAAGGGGGATTTTAAAGATTAGCTGAGTCTTCTCAAAGGTCCCAAGAGGTTGAGTAATGTGTCCTCAGTCATAGAGCTGGTGGGTGAGTTAAAACAGGGAATTCCTCCCAGAGAGGAAGTTGCCTGGGGTTGCAGTGGGGCTGGGCCACACAGATCTTCTGGCCAGGGTCTGTTTCAGAGAGGACCTCATTAGGTCACAGGGACCACAGCTCTGGTCCTGGGGTTGGGAGCAAGGGAGAGGTAGTCTCTGGGTGGTGTGGAAGATCGTTCCAGGTGGCTCAGAAGTTTCCATTTGCTGCTTCTACGGGACACCTGGCTCTGTACCCGAGCCCTGGGGAGCCTAGCCTCTGCCTCTGCTCAGTCTTGGGATGTGAGTGAGTGGGTTGGGGAGCTTCTCCACTGGTGGGGAGGGTCATGCTTGAGTTCTGCTTGGGTGGGAAGTTAGCTGTAGCCTGAGGTCAGGCTTGAACCTCAGCCAAGCTGGTTAGTGAGGAAGCCCTGAAGAAGGCTGGAGATTTCCGAATTGGCAAAAATTCACCCAACACCCCCAGTCCCAGTGCTTGACTTGCTGAGAGGCATTCAATTGTCCTACTCTCAAATGCCAGTGGCCACAGTGATAGAGCAGTAGCCGTGCTGGAGAGATGGCTCAGCAGTTAAGAGCACTTCCAGAGGACCCGAGTTCAGTTCCCACCACCCACATGGCTGCTCACAACTCTAACTCTATTTCTAGGGCACCCAACACCTTCTGGTCTCCTCTGGTACCAGGCACACTCATGGTACATAGATATACATGCAGGTAAACAGTCATACACGTTTGAAGAAAATCTTTTTTTAAAAGGAAGAAAAATGGTAGCATTTGTTTAATGCTTTTGTGTCGGGGCCTAACTAGGCTGAGCCACGACATAATTCATTGCTTAGGCCTTCTAGCGAACTCTATATGGTGTCTATTACTATCCCCATTCTACAGATGAGGTGCACAGAAGTTAAATTGCTCCAATTTACAAAGGAAGTAGTAGAGCTTGGCTTTGAATCTAAGGAGCCTGCAAACTGCAGAAAGGAGCAGGGGTGTATCCAGCTTTAGAGGCCACTCAGTTACCTGGAGGCTGGAGCTGTAGATTCCCAGGGAAGGACCTGGGGCTGTTTGCGTCTGGGTTCTGAAGCAGGCCGGGCACCTCCATGCCCGGGTAGCACAGTCTTAGGAATGGGCTGTGCTCACAGGCAGGCAGGACCCAAGGGGACAGCCCAGTGAATGGCAGGGGAGACCTGATTAGCAGATCTGATGAAGTGTGGCTTTCTGCTTCCTCTGTTCTTAACGCAGTGGCCTGTCCTCTCTGGCTGGTGGCAGTCACGTCACTACTTCCCCCTTTTGACCACCATACACAACCCCCAAAGGACAGGTTATCCCTGGTTCCCTTTGAAGGGCACAACCATCCTGGCACACCCCAGGCAAGCTTTCAGTGCATGGTCTCCCTATGCTGCATGCGTTGGCTTTCTTCCGTACTTAAGGACTGGTTCTTTGCTGTGGTTAAAGACAGGGCCTGTGTGACAAGACCAACGAGTTTACAGAAGTCAAAGGTGCCGCCAAGTGGCGGGATCATGTACTGCACCCGAGAGTCAAAAGAAAAGCCACTCAGGTACTGTAAAACTCCCTCAACTACACTAACTAAGCCAGCAGCTGCTGCTTGTGGCTTCCGGAGGTGTGGGTCAAGGGAGGAGAAGATCCAAGACAGCCACTCTTTCCCCCCACAGCCAGTTTCAGCTGCTTCAGGAACCGCCGGTCTGGGAACCTCTCTCCACTTCTCATGTGGTCCCTGCAGGCAGCACCCTGACCGGACCTTTGCCTTCTACTCCTCCAAGGACAAACTGCTGAAAATGGGGCTCCAGACAAGACCAAAACTTTGAGCTCTGCCTTCAAGACATCAGCATGCCTCACAGGCAACCTCAGTTTACACGTCACACGATTGTTGAGACCCAAGCCCGAGACCTGGATTAAAAACACTGGCTCCACAAAAGTCGCCAGACACAGCCTGGGACAAACTCAAAGACAGACACAGTGGCCTACGAAGAAAGAACTAACATGGCTGTTTGCTATTGAGGGTGGCAGAGGAGAGGGGCCTGGGGACTCTCAGGGCCCCATTCTTCTGTTTCAGGGCCGGAGAGTTGGTAGCACAGGGATCTCACTTCTTAAAAACTCAGTGTACTGTATACATAAGATCTATGCATTTTTCTCTGTTTTGTTGTTTCGTAAAACTAACCAAAGAAGTTTATTGGCTCCAAGATAGGAAAAGAAAGCACAACACAGGAATTCATGTTTTATTGAAGATCTATTAATATCCCTCATGTCAAACCAGACAATTGCAATTCAACATGACATATGTCTATACATGTGTATGTTTCTATGGCTCCCATTTGCTGTGGGTTGTGAATATATTTGATATGCTGAGCTGCCAAAAGAGAAGGTCCCTGGTGCCTAAGGAAACATAAAACAGGGTCTTGCTATGTAGCTCTGGCTGTTTGGGGACTCGCTCTGCAGACCAGGCTGGCCTTAAACTCACAGAGATCCACCTGCCTTTGCCTCCTGAGTGCTGGGATTAAAGGCATGCATCACTATGCCCAGCTACCAGTACTTAACCTTAACCTCCAAGCCCTGAACTTATTTATGTGCATAATCAGTACCTTTATCTGGGAGACACAATCCATAGCTCTCAGCAGATTCTCAAAGGTACACATGACCAGTCTCCAAAGGTTAAGAATAACTGGTTTCAAAGAACCAGAAACTGGCTGGAAATGTGCCTGGCATGAAATAGGTGGTCTGTAATGCCAGTATCTTTTCTGGCTTTCAGAGTGTGGCCTTTGAGGATTTCCACTTGCCTCTTCTCAGGTGACTCTAGGAGGCTATATTTTTCCAGACAGTACCAAGGGCAGAGTACGTTGTGCTCACAGCTCTTCTTTCAAGAGGTCCTTCAAAGACTTGTCATTTCAGCATCTGCAGGATGCAGGATGCAGTGCATAGCATCCTGGGGTAGCATCAGAGCTTGGGTATTTGAATCAGGGATGATAGAGGAGATGAACAAATGTGAAGATGTCAGAGGGCAGCACCAGCCAGGGGACCTCCCACCCCAACCCGTTCCCTGAACTTCCTTGAGTCTATGCTTGGTCATTTGTAAATCAGCAGCATTACAAGAATGCATCTTTGTAAATGATAATTATGATGTAAATTATAATTTCCTCAATATATGAATGTTATTGTGGAAGTGACACGGGGACCTCATTATGCAATGAGCTCATGACACAGCTTTATAGACGTTTCAGATACCCACACGGGACGAACGGATATTTATCCCAGGCTTCAGTGATTCCCCAATACAAGCAGGGGATACAAACATTCGTATTATTCCACTTACTTCTCTAATACTCTAGTGAGTGGTTATACTCATGATCTGATTTTATATGTGAGGAAACGGGTGTTCCAGGTTCTTATGTAGCTTGGCAAGAGCCCGCAGCTGAATGCCTTAGAGCAAAGGTTCGAACCTAAGTCCCCGACTCTGAACCCTGTTCCATTCTGCCTCAGCATGTCGCAGTCAGACACAAGATGCCGATCTACCTGGGCTGACTCATAAAGATAGATTCCAGACCCAGGGTAAAGAACACGGGCAAACGCAGACACAGAAAAAATTAGTTTTGGAGGGGGATGGAGGTGCTCGTTATTTTGGAGTAATTCAAGTTATTGATTTCTGTAATGGAAAAGTGATTGGGGACCAGCTACCACCTGAGAGCACTGTTGCTTGATGCCTGCAAAGGAGGAAACATTGCACACAGCTTACAAGGCCTCATACATAGTGAAGGTCCCTTTCCTGTTGTCCCCAATTAATCACCAAACCCCTTGAGGGTGGGGATCTTGTCTTACTCATGTCTACCTTTCTCCTCCCCACCTCAGGTGCCTGTCACAATGCCTCGCCTTTGGCACTGAATGGGAGATGCAGCCTATCACAGACTGGCAGGAAGAGAGAAGATGCAGCTTGTGCAATCTGAAGGCCTCTGGGCCCTGGGCTGCTGAGAAGCGGTGCAGAGAGGCAATGCTTACCGAGTGATAGAAATTGGACTGCAAACGGCCACCAAATAATTCAATTAAAAGGTAGAGGCAATGGTCTGGCCTCTCCTGGGCTGGCAACAGCTCTCAATAAGGTCATCCTGGCTGTGTTCTTGTGGCTCTCTTCATGCTCTCCCGGGAGAGGGGGAGAGGAAAAATGCATCCTGCCTCGACTTAGCCCTCACTGCCTGAATACTGCCTGAATGCCATGACTTCAACAGGGAAAAGCCTTTTGGACTTTGATGTTTGTTTGTTTTGCCTGGAATTCTAGGCCTGGGTCTTAAGAGGGTACAGTACCATGGGTAGATGAATGGTAGATGGATGGAAGAATGGATGGATGGAAGGATGGATGGAGGAAGGGTAAACTGACAGATATGCGGGTGGATACAGAGAAGATGGGTTCAGGGAAATGACTGATGGATCAGAACTGAGTGAGAAGGCTGCCTGGCTGGAGATGGATGCTTGTAGACCCTGGAGAGGCAGGTGAATGGATGAGTGCTGATTGGCCCTGTGTTCCCTGAGCTGTTCAAAACACGGGCCTGGACTCTTCAAAGCAAAGAGTCTGTGTTTACCCCATTCCCCAATGAATTCAGCATTTGTAACTGAGTGATGGATGGGTCTTGCTGGGAAGAAGTCCTATAGGTCTAATGTGGCCTGGTTAATGACTTACGGATTGCTGTTAAATCAGGCACTGCAAGAAGTGAATCAGCAGGAGAAGGGCTTGGGACAGACTTTATAATCATCTCTACCTCCCATCAGCTGGGTGTTGTACCTACCTGGAGGGAGCCTCACCGCCCTTCCTTAAGGCTGTTACTACTGCCCCCACTCTGTGGATGAAGAACCCGAGGCTTAGAGGGGAAATGCCTTGCTTCACCAGCAAGTATGGAGGTGGACTGCCTGGTATGCACACCCGAGTCTTTGATCCCACAGTCTCTCAGTGAAGGGAAACTTTCAAGCATAGACAGATAGAAGGAGGGTCATAGGGGTCTTGTACTAGGTCTCTAAGAAGTAGCATGACATTTGGCACATGGGATACCTTTTGCATGGGCTGAGGTATTGTGACTGTCTCGTGACTGTGTCCCGGTGACAGCCCCCAAACCCTCCCCCTCTCTCTTTTCTGCATCTGCCTGGAACAGCAGAGATGAGTACATCTGGTTTGCACATCTGGTTTGCCATCCTCCATTTGGTTTGTACCTGTTCCCTTACCATGCAGGAGCATCTGGGAGCTGGGGTGTGTTTCTCCTTCCCGAGCAGCTCCACAGAGGGAAGGACCTCAGCTCTTAGCTTGGAGAGGCATCCAGGCTCTCTGAGGGTAGGATTCTCTGTGGTTACTCTGGGGCTGGCCATACAGGGGAGCTATCTTTATGGGAATGCCTGGCTGCAGTCAGGCTTTCTTCTTTCCCACGGGCTGGGGTGGCAGTCCGGTCCCTGGGCTCTGAGCAGGGTTTCCTAAGGAAGTGGTGACATTCTCTTTGCTCCCCTCACTAGCTCCTGACCCCAACTCCTTACTCTCATGTGGAGACCCACAAAGGTTTCCTAGTGAGATCTGAGCTTGCTTCATCCAGAAGGGCTGTATTAGAGGATTGCTTGACCACGTGTATGGCTAGGTGATTAGAAGGGTCTGCACTTGGCTAGGGGGAGGTCTTTGCTCCACCCTTTGGCATTCTTATAAAAAGCCCTTTAGAAGAGACAGAAGGGGCCAGTGGATAATGATCCAGGCCCTCCTGAGGCTATCCTGTGTTTCTATCTCTCTCTCTCCCCCTCTATCTAAATTTCTTATCCCTTACTCCTCAAGAATACGCTGAGGAAAAAAAGTGGGAGCTGGTCTTCCATACTCTCAGCCTCACAGGTGTCTCCTGTGGTGGGCGCCTTCTATCTTGGAGTGCTTCCAGGATGAAGTGCATGAATGACTTTTCTGTCACTTGGTGGGAGGGACCAGTGCTGCCCACTTATCTGCAAAACTGTGGTCACATGCTTCTGAGACACTGGAGCTTTCTGGGAAAGGAAGCAGGGAGTGGCCTGGCCTGAGCTTTTTGAAAGAGCCATGGGCGGTGTGGGTCCAGAGGAGGACTACAGGGCAGAGAGTCTGTGGTCCTCAGTCTCCCTGTCTGCAAAGAATGGGGTAGCGCTAGACGACTTCTCAGGTGCCTCAACACTTAAAGCCTGAGGAATCTGTTAGTGTTGATGCAGTACATCTAGAAAAGTTCCGTGACTCTTGGCACCCTCTGCTCAGTGTGGCCCAGTCGACCTCACGCCCGCCTGCTCCATTTACCTTATTTTATGACTGTTCTCTTTGGGAATGATGCCCTGTGAGCCGTATGCCAAACCTGGCACACCAGAGGCCAGGGAGACAGGCCCTGTCCCCTTACGGCCGTCTGTGGTCCTGCAATCTTTCTCACTAACCTGCTCGCACCCTGGGGTAGCCAGTGCGTTCCATATCTCCACTTGCACACGCCTGAGTGTTCTAGGCATAAATGTGGGGATGCATAGGAGCTTTGACATCAAATAGAGCCTGGCTCCCTCATTAATTTTGGTATTTATTAATAATCAGATCTCTAATTTATTGGAGGCATACTCCATGCCAGACACTGTGCCAAGTTCAATACAATAACTGTGAGGTATCAATTACTGCTAAAACTCAAGTTTAATAAATAATTGTCAAATTCACACCCATTTTACAGATGAGAAACTGAGGTTCAAGGATACTCCACCTACTTTAAATATTTTCTCAAATGCCTGTCCCCCCCCCCCCCCCGGGGGGGGGGGGGCTGAGCACTCTGGCTCACCTTGCTTAACGTAACGGTTTGCCTCTACCTAGGAACCCACATACAGTCTTAATGCCATTCATCTTCCCTGACACACCTGGCACTTTCTTGTACACAAGAACTTCCTCCCCCGTCCCATGTTTACGTCAACATGCCTTGCCACAGGTCAACAGGGAGGGAACGTCCCCTGTTGTATTCACAGGTGAATATCTGAAGCCACTAGAATAATGCACAGCACATAGTAGGCATGCAGTTGATCACGAGTGAGCAGTTGGTTATACAGCTCCCTCAGGTGCAAATTACCTGGCGATTGGCAGCCCAAGATTTGAGAACCCAGGCTGCAGAGTAGACAGTTTGGGGTCCAAAAGCATTTGCTACCTCAGCGAGCTGTGACCTTGCGTAACTTACTCTTCCCGAGCCTCAGTTTCCTTGGTAATAATAATAATAATAATAATAAACAGCATTTGCCTTGTGGGGTGGTGTGAGGACTAATGGAGACATGTATGCTAAGTTCTTGGCATAGAGTGAGCACTCCGTAAGTGTTAGCTTCTCGCCCGAGGGTGTCTTGTGTCTTCTTCTCGTTCCTCCTCTGATGGCCTTCCCTCTGACAGTGCTTAAGAGGACAGAGCTGCTGAGCGTGGGGGACAATGGGATTATCCATCTGGTTAACCAGCCCTAGCTACCCTTCTTCTTCCAGGAAGTGCTTGTTGCCAAGGAGACACAACATCAGCCCTTGGCAGGTTTCTGACTGTCTGTGGCTTGGCCACTGGCTTTACAAAAGGAATGAGACACTAGTGACATGGGCAGGGAGGTACGGGGAGGGAACCTGACTGTCCTCCTGGGCTGGGAGTCTGGTGGGGTCTGGAATCCCTGGTGCCCTGGGATAATGAAGTGTCCTTTCTCTGTCTCCACGTGGCTCTTGGAGGCTGTGGTGGAGTTCTTGCTTGGTCCGGCAGCATTGGTCGGGATGTGGTGCCGAAGCCCTGAGAGGGGGCCATAGCAGCCAGAGTGACTCATAATCAGACTCCTGGCCTTCGGAATGGCACCTTCCCAGAGTAGGGCCAGTGACTGTGGTGATGGAGGTGGCCTGGTGTGGGATTCTCCACACTGCACTGGAGAGAGTGGTCAGGCTGGGCTGATAAGGATGCGCTCCACATGGGTGTGGCCTGCTCTTCCTTCAGGCTTTGGTATGACATTGGTAGGACTTCTTCAGATCTTAGCTCTCTGGGGACTCTGTTTCTCTCTTCCCACCTGCTCCTTGACTCTGGGTAACATAAGGGACTGCGGCTTTTGCACAAACCAGTTGGCTAACTGGATGGAGTGGGTAGGCCTGGCAGGTAAGCATGTAGGTGGGAGAGCCAGACTGTCTGGGACGCCATCCCACCTTTGCCTGGCCCAGCTGTGTGATCCTAAGGACCCACTTAACTTCTCCGTGTAACTAGGATAATTATAGCGCTTTCCTCTGGGGATTGCTGCAAGGATTAAGCGAGTTGGTTCTTGTAAAGAGTTTATATCCGACCCAGACATGCTGAGCTCACTCACTAAAAGCTATTATTGTCATTCTGAGGGGGAACATTCCTGGAGGAGGCTACATCAGGCAGAATGAAAGTATTATTATTATTGTAGTTATTTTGGGGGAGTTTTCTTGAAAAAAAAAAAAAACCAAACAAGGTCTGGCTCAGTTGGGGTGGATCTTGAGTTATTCACTTGCCCTGAAGGTCTTTTCTATTTTTTAATTTTTACAACTTCGATCATAACCTAAGAAAGATGTCAGGAACCTAAGTGGGCTTATGGGATGGAAGAAAGATAGGTGTGTATGTGTGTGTGTGTGTGTGTGTGTGTGTGTGTGTGTGTGTGCTCAGAAGGGGACAGTGAGGGTTCAGACACCATGAGTCTCAGGAAGAGGAAGCAGAAGGGAAGAGGGGATGAGAACACTGGCCTGATCAACCTGACTGAAGCTTTGCCCCCCCCCACACACACATCTGTGGCCAGTAATGCTTAGGCAGCAGAGATCTGAGCTGGAGGTATCTGGCTTGAATACCTGGATTCCTGATGAGTGGTGGGCCCTGGGCTTGGGGGCAGGTAAGGTTAAGTTGCTTCAGAGTCTGCCTGTCCTCTGTAGAGTTTAGCCTTGTAATTTTTTTCTCCACTATAAGCATCTTGGATGTAGGAGACTTGACCTTCTCACTGGAGGGAGCTTGTCACCTTTCCCATGAGAATACCCACGAGGTTCTCAATAAACACTTGCTGAATGAACACGTGGATGAATAAATGTGTGGAGTTTGCGTCTTGGTGCAGTAACCCATGAATCTAGCCAGACGTTTAAGAAAGCCCGTTACGGTCCACCTCCCACCCTTACACTTGGCTTTTCCATCTGGCTGGAGGGAAGGCAGTGTGGGGGTATTAGCCACGTTATCTTTACTCACCGTTATAAACCTAGAGCCCTGCTCAGACCCTATTGCAGGGCAGGAGTTCGGACAGCAGTTGCTGAAAGAATGAACTGCACGGAATGCCTTCTAACCCTGCGTTTGCTCTTAACAATCAGGGAGCCTGGCAGCCTGGGTGCAGGGGGAGAGGCTTGGACCTGCCTCATCTGAATGTACCAGGCTCTGCTGAGTCCCCATGAGAGACCTTGCCTTGGAGGAGGAGGGAATGGGGGGTGGGTTGGGGGGGGAGCTGGGGGGAGGGAGGAGGGAGGAGAGAGGATCTGTGGTTGATATGTAAAATGAATAGAAAATCTCTCAATAAATAAATACATACATACATACATACATACATACATACATACATACATACATAAATAAATAAATAAATAAATAAATAAACAAAACAATTAGGGAGCCTGGAACATCTCTTTGTGACTCATCTGACCTACCCACCAGGTAGAGTGAAATGGCTCAGTCAGACCCTGTGACCTGAAACTCAGTGTACCAGGCAGCTCAGGCACCCTCTGAAGCTGGCTGTCACTCTGAATTTCCTGGTGTCCTTGGCAGGCCGTCTCACTAGCTTTTTCTACCCCTCCCCCCCATTTCTCATGCTGTTGTGTGTGGCCAGTCAATGGGGCTTGTTATCTTGTCATTCCCTACCATCGCTGTGTCTGCAGCCTGTCTCTGTGGGCCGTAGGTCTCACTCATCTTGATATCTTAGATTCACTTGTTCATTTCTGAAAAGGCAGCAGCTTCTGGGCGAATAGGGAAAAGTCCGAGCCGTGAGCGTGCCGCCGCTCACCCTCACCAAGATGGTGGGAAAGGGCTGCAGGCCTGGCTTGGGGACCAGCTGCCATTGTGACCTTGGGCAGGGTGACCTCAATCACTTCATCTCTCTGAGCCTCATGTCTGGGGCCCTTTCAGATCTTTAATTCTCTGTCGATACCCAGGGATGGCATGGTGGAATCAGAACGATTTTTAGGTTGTTATGTGCTTCCCAGGGAAATTGTAGCTGTTTTCATTTTAAAACTTTTCATTTAAGCTCTGGTTCTGAGTGTAAAAACAGCACTAGCTACAAGGAATTCATATTTTGTGATTTATTGGGAGAATTATTATGGTATCAGAAAAGGGTAGTTTTTTTGTTAAATATGTTTTTAAAAGGCTTGCTGCATTCTTAAGCATGATTTTATTATATCTTCAAGCGACTTTTTTTCCCCCATGAAGAATATATCTGTGATTTATAATGTGCCCTCACTTCCAGAGCTGGTCGAGAGCATATTCTATGGTGTTACATCATCCCCAAAGAGTGCTCTGGCTACAGGCACTTACAAGTTCCTAAGCATATTGCAAAATCTGGGTTGTTAAGTTCTTTCTAGAAACCAGGATTGCTGGAGACTAGCCATACATGTGTCCAGTCACACAGGAGTTGGGGAGGAAAAGGGTGTAATGACCCAACTCTCTTGTCATTTATGAAAAGGGGGTGGAGACCCAGAGTGAATTCCCCAAAGTAAACTGTCCAGAGCACTGCCTCTGTGTCTGCCCCTTGCCCACCCCACATGCCTTGCCTGCTCCCCCAAGTGTGAATGTTGTTTCACTCACCCAACCACACTGCTGGTGCCTGGGGCTAGTGCTTTCCTAAGGTCATGACTTGTTTCATGTACCCCTTCCTGGTGGAAAGGTCACAACTAAAACAGCGTTCCAACCGGCATGCTCTTGCAAACCCACCCCTCCCCAACTAGCTAGGTGCTAATATCAAGCAGAGAGTTTATTGGCATAATTTCTCCAGAAAAGAGGCTGGAAGACTTAGCAAGTTCAAACTTGAGCATTTTTATCAACAGTCCCAAAGGGCCACCCTTTCCTTTCCCATCATCACCACCAACCCAATAAGGCTTTCATAATCATAGGAAATCAGGTTGTACAAAGCAGCAACAGCACAGGCCAAATGAGCAGGCACATGATACATTACTGAATCAGCTGAGCAAGCAACCACCTGGGAGCCATCTTTGTTAAGGGCAAAATAAGAAGCTCACAAAGATACAGAACTGACTGGACTGTCTTGGTTCTTCGGAAGGAATGAAGGATGGGGTAGAGAGGAGATATGTTCCTTTTCTGTTTTCTCAGTAAAAATGCAAAGAAAGGCTTCACAAACAACTAGGGTCGCACCAGTATCTCCCAAACTTCCCTTTTCAAAGATGGCCACCCCTGCTGTCCACTTGAAGGAGTACATGGCAGATTCTATTGGGTGTGGAGAGAGGTAGGCAGCAGGAGAGATATAGTTTTCCACAAAGGTTGTTAGATTTTTTTTCCTTTATTGATGGGATTTAAAGTGCATATAACTGAAGGCAAAGTCCAAGGCCTAGAGAAAGATATGAGGCTTGAGAGAGAGGTTCAGAGAGTCTAAAGGCAGCCGAAGAATACCCACCTAAAAAGGCCACTTGAGCTGCAAAAAAACGAAAGGGTGGGGAGATAGAAAATGGGGGAGGGAAAAGGGTTGGTTGGGAGGAAGGAGTTTGGGAGGAAGAAGAAGGCAAACACTGGTTCAGAGATTCTGCCAAAGGGGACTTGGAGGACCTACTTCCCACCCCGGCTTTGAAAACATGGGCTGACCTCCAGGTTGGAACACTTGCCTCAGGAGATTCGAGAAGGGTGGTAACCACAAAATCAGGACACAGCACCCTGGGGCCCTTCAGATGGGGTAGTAGTGATGGGGCCTCTCCAAGCCTGACACGGTCCCCCCTGGAGATCTAATGTGAGTCTAGGAGCCTCCATCAATCCAGGGGAAGCAGGGGCTAAGGACAGTGGTCTAGAGCCCACCCAGAGACCCCTGCGCTCCCCAGGACAAGGCATGTTTCCTCTGCTACTGAATGTGGCCAGCGTTCCACTCACCCACACAGGCTGTGCCATCCTCATTGGGCTCAAAACCCCGACTGCATCTCTTATTGGTCCGGCACCTGTAGCTTCCGTAGGTGTTGACACACACGGGCTTGTCTCGAGGGCACACGAACGGGAACTGGATACATTCATTGGTGTCTGCAAGGCAAGGGAGCCACTCACCAGGGAGAGGTGGGCAGTGTGTCCCAGCTTAGGATCTGTCTGCCCACCTGCCCTGTGACCCCGGGCACGTCCCTTCTCCTTGCTGGGCCTGCCTCTCTACTTTAATGCCCTTGGATAGTGCCTCCTGTCCTTGACCCCTGAATACTGGGGGAGCTCAGGCTTGGCCCTGGGCCCCTTCTATATACTACATTTTCTCCAGATAAACTCTTTAAATGTGGATGACTGTAAACTTCCGACCTCCAGCCATAACCTGTCCTTTGGGCTCCAAGCTTGTGAATCCAATCACCAATGACCTACACGGCAGTTCCACTTGGATGTCCAATACACACCTCAGACTGATCATTTCCAAAACGGAACTCTGATTTCCCTCAGCCCTTAAGCCTCTTCTGTCCCCTGTTTGCATCTTCCAGAGCTCTGTCAACGCCACCACCGACTGCTCAGCCACACCAGCAGAAATCAGACTTATCTCCCCATCCTCCCACTTCCTCACCCCAGAGTGCAGTCCACTCTGCCCCAAAGCACGCTTCTCTTCTGTCCACCTTCCTCACTCGGCCACCACCCTATGCCCAGCCCCCATGGTCTCTTGCCTGGATTTCTGCAGCGGCTGCCTTACTGGCCTCCTGGCTTCCATGCTTCCCTCCAATCCAGCCTGCAATTCAGCAGCCAGAGTGATCTTTTAAAAATGTGAATCACATCAGGTCACTCTCCTGCTTAGCTTCCAAGGGCCTAAGAACGAAGCCCAGACTCCTTCCCGGAGCCTCAAGCCCCTCCTTGACCTGTACTACCCTTCTACCTCATCTCAGCCATAACAGCACCTCTGACAGCCCTGGGGCAAACTCATGTCCTTCTTTGCTCGTCCTCTGCCAGGAAAGCTCTCCCCTCAGCTCTTTCTGGGGCTGGTCCTTCTAATCCTTGTGATTTCGACTTAAAAGTCCCTTCACCAGTGGCTCTTTCCGACTTCTCTGCTCAGAGTCCCCAGACAGCACCTTGCTGACATGGTTTCTAAACCATTTTTCTCACGCCATGTAGTCCGGTGTTTGAGGTCTGACCCCCTCTACCAGGATGCAAAACCCTCAGGTGAGGCGCTTGGCTGCATCCCCGGAGTCTGACATGGTGCTTAGTACCATGTAGAGGGCCTATTGGGTGACAGAAAGAAAGAGGTGCTCGACCAGCGATCTCAAAGGTCCTCTCAGTACGTAGAGAAGACTCTGAGGTTTTATGTGCCTGTGCTGTCCATTTATCATGTGACCACAGTGGGGACATGGACAGTATGGGAGAGTCACGTCTTCCTCTAGCCACCCTAACCCTCGCGCTATGCGTCCTCGCTTTGCAGGCCTATGCCCAGGCAGCGTCCTCCATGGGCACACTGCCTCCTCTTTCTACGGCTGTCCTACTCACCGTCCCTTAGGTCCCCGACTGACCTCAGTTTCTCTAGGCTTTCTTCTGGGATCTACCCCAGAGAGCTTAACACCTCCCTTGGTACTTTCCTGCTCATTCCATCCCTGGCCCCACATATGGTTGTCAGCTGTTCATATGTGGGCCTCTCTATTAGCTGTGAGCTCCACAAGAGTGGGGCTGTGTCTAGTTTTCTCTGGGTCTAAGGAAGAAAGAATCCTCACCCTAAGGCCTCATTGTAAATAATCAGGATGTAAGGCTTTGGGTTGGACATCTTCTGGACTCTAAGCTGCTAGACTTTCCCCTTCATAGCCTATTGGGAGACTTGAGAAAGTCATGAGACCCTCACTGACCTGGCGTCTGGAAGCTACCAGCCTCCCCTGTGCTGTACCAGGCTGCGGTCTCCTATCTGCACTGTGATTACATTCCACACCCTGTTGTGCCCAAATCCCTCTCACAATCAGCTTTGCCTCCATCTGTTAGTCCCCTGGCTGGCTGCTTTTCAGGCTGGCCATAGAATGTTTCTGCTCTGCTTCCGGCAGGGTGAAGTCTATCCATCACCATCTCAGTGTCTGTGTGGCAGTGTGTACCATCCCCAGGTTTGTTCTGATAGGCATGGCAGGCAGGCCAATGCCCAGGAGTGAAGTGAGTCAGCCTGCGGTTGCTAATGCCACTCTCACCTTGGGGAGTCCCAGGTTGGCTGTGTCGGCACCTGGGTCCCTAAGGACCGATGACATCTTCCTCTCCCTATCTTTCTAACCCCTGTCTGCATCTTGGGCCTTGGTAGGGTAGGCTGATAGTCCCCAGGAAGATCCCAGCTTCTGCCCCATCCTCTGGTGCCTATAGGTGACTCACCCATGCAATGGCCATTGTCCTGCTGGGAGAATCCTTGTCCGCACTGCAAGGTGGCAGAAGCAGAGACACTTGTGAGTTGAGAGGCCTCATCTTGGGTCCCCTCCTTGTCACAGCCACAGAGCAGCTGTCACCCTGATTACAGTCCGAGAGATGTTCTTCGCCTGGGCCTGAGGGCAGCCCTCCCTTTTATTCTGCCTTGCACTAAGGATGGAGATGGTGTTGGGGGTGGGGAGGGCAAGAACATGTGATTCAAACTCTCCCTGTACTTGAATCTATGTACCTGATAGACCCAAAACTGGACCAGAACTGTACCCTCAAGAACCCCGGTTTGTGGTCTGAGCCTCACCCAAGGCTAATATGAGGCCTCTTCAGGTATTCAGAAAATACCACAAAGGCAGCAGGAGACTAGGGTTCAGTTCTCAACCCAGTACATAACTGCCTATGTAACCTTAGCTAGCTTTGGGTTACTTTCTAGGCCTCTGGTTTCTTCCTCTGTAAAATGGGTGCAAAACCCATTGCCCTACCAAGCCCCCAGGATTCTGTGAGAATCTGAAGAGATGTGGGTATGGTGTTTTGCAAAACTACAAATGGAGCTGTCATCCCGACCATTCTAAAGAGCAAGTCTATAGATTTACCCCAAGGGTCATGGGTGGTGGTCCCTGTGTTTGTTTGTTTTTTTTTTTGACTATGAGGCCCAGAGGCCTTGGCCCACCTCTAGTGGGGCTGTGTCCTGAAGTTTGTCCTTATCCCGGGGATAGAGGATCTCCAACACTGAGTTCATCTCCCCGCTGGCCACACTGCGGCTCACCATCTTGCCATCTGGCCATGTCACCTCCACACTACTGGCTTCATCCCTTCCTGTTGGAGAAAGGAGAGGGGTCAGGAGAGGAGGAGAGAGGGCCTCTTGGAGTGCTAGCATAAGTATGTTAGCAGAGAGTCAGTAAATAATGCACTCGTCCAAGGGCTGTGGGAATGAGTAAGATAGATTTGAGAAAGCTCCCCCTTGAGGCCCTACTGTTCAATCGACCACTCTGCGGTGATGGAAAGGCCTGGTGGACGCCCTGTCCAGTGCACTAGCCCCTGGCCACATGCAGGATGAGACTGACTGAAGAACTGAATTTAACATTTTACTTAATTGAAATTAATTTACAACTCGACAGCCACATGATGCTAGTGGCTACCGTGTTGGAGAACTTTTGTTCTAGCCAACAGAGTGGGCAGCAGGAGGTTGAATCTGGGGAGCTGTAAGACTTGATGTTATATAAGCAGGCTGACTTCAGAGCCAGGGGTTCAAATCCTGGCTCTGTCACTTGCTTGATATGCTGAAGGGACATGATGGGGAGCAGGTGCCTGGGAGTCCTGGGGACAAGTCCTGGCTCTGCAGCCAACTCGCTGTGACCTTCTGAGCATGCCTCTGATATTTCTATTTATGGAGCTGTGCTAGGAGCCAAGCTCTATTTTGTCACTGGGAATGTCCCCTCATGGGTTTCCCTCTCCATTTGGGAGGCAGGCCAACAGACGAACAAATAAATCGTGTCAGATATTGATAAGCCATGTGATGAGAAGAAAAGGCAGACATTGGGGTAAAGACCTGGGTGCTGGCCAAGGTCCTGTTCAGTGGTCAGGGACACACTCCTGGGGAGGAGGCACTGGAGCTGAGCTGTAAATAAAGACCCAGCAAAGATAGGGGGAGAGAAAGGCCACTCTGCAGATCTGAGATGTTTACAAATGATACCCGCAAAGCTCAGACAATGTCCCTTGTGAATCCATCATGCACACCCCTAGAGCAGCCTGCTCTATCAATGGCAAAAAGTGGGTTGGGAAGATTGGTCAGGTGTTCAGGCGCTGCCAAGGTGTGCCCAGCTCCTGCCTAAGGAAGCAGGTTAACCTATAGCAAGATTTGGCTAATGGTGATGACATGGGGAGGGGGTGTTGATGGCCCTCACCTTTAAGGGAAAGCAGGCAGTGCTCAGCACACCCAAGGAAGGGTGCTGGGACCGTCACGGGAGGGGCTCAGAGGACAGGACGTGTGCCCACAGGCCTGCTCCTCCCATAGATGCCCTGGCTTGGTTGGCCCCAGCCTTTGTCTAGTCAGAGGTGGCTTCTCAGCCGGCCTGACTGCTGTCCCCCACCCCCAACTCCTAGAGCAGGGGGTGGGGGAGAGACTGAAGGGGGCCAAGTATAGATTTTCTGTTTGGAAGCAGAATCGTGAGCTCATGAATTTGGTGTTTTTAGGGCGTGCAGTGCCCAAATTAAGTGGCACACGCGAAAAGCAAACATTTTTCCATTAAAAAAAGGAGACAAAAGCAAGCGTTTCTCACCTAGGCCAACAGAACGGCTCCATGAATACATTTTACAGCCTGACTGAAGCCACAAATAACTCAAGGAGTTGAGGAATATTCATAAACTCAAATTTGCAGCCCGCACTGGGGCGTGTGGCTCTAGATCAGGTTCTCTCTCCCTGAATACCAGAGCGGGGCTGTTAGATGAGTAAGCCATCCTTTCTGGGCCTTAGTTTCTTTGTCTGAAACTTGGGGGTGCAGGCTCAAAGCCCCACTGTCCAGGGAAGCACAACCTTTCCCCCTGGAGTAAGAATACCGCCCCACGGATGACCTATTACTCTCGGCACGCTTAGACAGGTTGTTAGTAACACTGAACACTGACAGCATGCCCAGACCAGACCAAATGCTTCATGGTGTGAACACATCAGCTCCTCACACCTTCATGTGGAAGGTGTTGCCTATATAATCTTCATCTTAGAGAACACTGAGACCTGGAGAGGCCAGGGAAATCACCCAGGCACTCACCTAAAGCCTGTGTGACCCCAGAGCGTCTGTCTGCTTCAACCTTAGTGTACTACCCTTCCCTTCCTCAATGACCATCCTGTACCAGATGCTGGGCAGGGATCTAGGATTCAGCATTGAACAGAAAGGACCCAAGCAAGTCGGAGGGAGCCGATTGCTGTGGGACTATGAACAAGGTGATGCCATAAAGAGTGAGGGACGGGTTTGTGAGGAGACTGGTGCCCCTCAGTGAGGACGGTGGCCCGTTCCATTGGGTTGTACAGGAGGAATGATTTTTGAGGCAGAGAAAGAGAGCATTCAAAGTAGGGTGGCAAGTTTGGTAAGGAGACGTGTGAAAGGGCAAGCTGTGTTTGAAGATGCAGAAGTTCAAAGTTGGGGGAAGCAGAGCGGAAGGATGCTATTAGGTGGGGGGTAGGGAGGCAGGAGCTAGGGAAGAGCTTTGGAGCCTTTGCACCTGCAAGGTGGGCATTTTGTGCCCATTCTCTGGATTTAAACACTGAGGCCTGCCAAGGTAGGAAGTGACTTGGGGTTACGTCTGAGCAAGTGCTGGAACCCAGGCTCGGGTCCTTGGACAGGTAGATAGATTCCTCGGCTCTAGGCTGCCAGCCAGGCATCTCTGGTGTTCCCAAAGCTGTACAACTGCAGGGTCTGTCTCTCAGCCTCTTGAGGTGAGGCGGCCACACGGCCAGGCCTGTGTGCAGGGAGAGGTCTGCCAAGGCAGCAGAGACATAGGTCGGGAACAGCGGGGAGCTGCCTCTAGCAGCTTTGAAAGGACAAAGGCCAGGGAACCACATGGCATTGTGCTTTTCAGAATTACAAGCAAAACAGATGGTGGGAATACAGTTGGTGGAATATTTTTGCACTTTAATAAAGCCATTTTTATGTGGGGCACTGACTTTTCCTTCCCTAAATGAGCACCAGCCGGTTTGGAGGCAGCTCTGAGTCACTTACAAACAATTAACTGAAGGAAGGGGTGTGTGGCTGGGGGTGGAACGGTATCAATGCATGGAGTTGGGAGAGCTTGAGTGGGTGACCACAGTGGGGGCACTCGGGGACCGAGTGGGCTAGCGGTACCTGTTTTTATTTGCTGGGCTTGGCTATACACTGGTTCAACCTACTGGCACTCAGGAAATGCAGAGGCAGCCCTGTGGAGGCTGGGTGAGCAGTATTCAACACCATAAACAGAAAGGTTTATTTATGAAGCCAGCAGGTGGTCTGCACCCAGGAGGGGTAGGGACAAGCCAGGGCAGCTGTGCAGGAACTGCACAATGTGGTTAGGATTCCCCGGAGTGAGGGCAGGGTCTTCTGAGGAGGAACAAGACCCATAATGCCCTACATAGCAGAGTAGGTCCTCAGGGGCCCCCGCAGAACAAGGTTAGCAAAGGTCCCTGAGAATTTTACTGCCTGGTGCAGCACAGCTCAGTTTTCTAGGGAGGGAGGTGAGAATACAGGTAAGGGTTTGAGTCGTCTGTCCTTACTGGAGCGTTTGGAGAGGCAACTGCAGGCGGGTGTGCCTCAGCAAGTACAGTCCAGACTCTGCGGCATCCTGTGTGGCCCCGAAGGGCCGATGTTGTATGCATACATGTGTACTCACCTCTGTGTTCACACACCAACACCAGCTCACCACACCTTGCGGCAACATCAGAAGGAAGCAGTGGGGAGTGATTCATGGAGAGAGGACCACCAGGGAGCAGAGTTGCTTAGGTTGGGCTGGAACCGTATGCCAGGAGAGCTTCTTGCAGCCCTCTCCCCTCCAGATCTGGCCCCTGGACACAGCCTCACCTCCTACTCTGCCTCTCAGCCATGCAGCACCCCAGGGCAGGCCTTTCTTGAATACGTGATCTAGACGGCCCCCTTATCACCTCCAACTGCACAGAACTGGAAACAATCTAGCTGTCCATCAACAGGGGACTTGGTAAATAAATTATGAATGCTGCCTCACAGTGAAATACTCTGCGGCGCTGGAGGAAAATAAAAGAGATGTGCATAGACTTGGAGGGATGGCCAGGCATTTATTGTTCAGGAGAGGAAAAGAGCAAACGGAGGAAATGCCATCATTTTTGTTTCGTTCTTTAAAAAAAAAAAAAAAAAAAAACAACAAAGCTAAGTAGTATGTGCATCTATAAATGTGCCCTGTGTGTATTGCATGGGATAAAGGCTTATTAGAAGCTTGGCCTCATATTTGAAAATTGCTGCTGTCCCTTTTCCTCTCTACTCCTAACCCCTCTCCCTGCTTGGCATTTTCTTTCTTTGAGGCACCTAATACAATCTTAACATGGTCTATATCACCTACTTATTCTGTTCATCATGTATTCCCCGCTTCTCTTACCACTAGAATACAGGGGTGCTCAAGGCCAGGCCCTTGATCCAGATACTGGGTAGCTCTTAGGTGTTCAGTGGACATGAACTGAATCGAACCAAACTGTGCTGGAGTGAATGAGGAGAATGTTTGTGTTTTTTCACTTAACATTCTAAGCACTGTGATGAGGATTGTGGGTGATTTTTACTTCTTTTTATGATTTGTTGTATTGTCTCATTTTCCTGTAATCAATACACATTGTTCTCACAATCAAGAGAAATGTTTTAAGAGGACTCTAAGAACAAGTGCTGTGGGGCTGCTGGCCCTGCACACACACATCTTCTCACCTTAGCGCTGGCTCTGGCTTTCCTGGACCTGCCAGGATACCCCCTCTGTCCACCATGCCACATCCAGTCTCCCTTAGAGACCGTGGGGAGCTTGGCCCAGCCCCCACTTTCCAAGCTCTGCTCCTATCCCTCCAACAGAATACTCCTACCCCTGGGCCTTGGTTCAAGCTAGCCTGGCCTCTGGAACGCTCTCAGCCCCTGCCTTCTAAGTTCCTGCTATCTTGCTAGTCCTTCTTCCAGTCTCCTCACTTGGCAAAGCTGTCCAGGGCATGGATGATTTCATGTGCTTTATCCTCTCAAGGCTCCACAGCAGTGCAGGATGCATCTGGGACATGCATCAGTGCAGGATGCATCCGGGACAGCCCTGCATGAGACTTCCTGGGTTTGTCCAGCAGACTGGCAGCATGTCTTGCTGTCTCTTGCCCCATGTCTCTGCCTCTCTTGCCTTCTGCTTCTGCCCTGTTTCTCTTCCTTTGCTCCCCCCCCTCAGTCATTCCCAATCCCTGCTTTCCCCACTGTCTCCCTGACTGCTCTGCCCCGTGGCTGGCTTCCCGGTCAGTCAGGAAGGACAACTATGCTCAGTCCATAAAGAACCTGTTGGAATCCTAAGGGGCCCTGAAGAGGCAGGGATGGAACTGGCCTGCCTCACTGTTTAGGCTTCTGGTCTAGTCCCCAGAGCTGCTCTGATGTCTGAGGGTCACTGTCAGCCTCAGGTAATTAGCAAGGGTCTGTTCCTGAGAGTATGTGTCCTTCTGCTCTCCTTCTGGGAAGGGAGCCCTACAAAAGAGGAGCCTGATCCGGGTAGGGTGGGGGACCCTTGCAGCCATTTGCTTCAAACCAACAGCAAGTCCCATTTTTTGGCCCAGTGTTGAGGGCTGGTATAAGGAGGGGCCCCTGGCCGGGTGCAGTGTGTACAGCATGGGTGGTATTTGGCTCCCAAGCACCCTGATCTCATCAAATGATCCTGCGAGCTGCCTAGTGAGGAAGCAGGCTCTTCTCCTGGTGGTGACAGGTCCTGGAAAGGACCCAGGAGGCTCCTAATACACAAAATAGCAGAGACAGTCCACAGGATGTGGGGCCAGACAGCCCCAGCCCAGCTCTGCTGGTCTATTCCGGGAGCCTCAATTTCCTTTTCTGGCCCGTGGAACAGGGCTGACATCCAACTTGATAAACATTTCACCTTTGAAACCACAGCAGCCACCTTGGTGCTTGAATGGCCTTCTGGGATACCCTTAAGCTGAGGGGATGTGCACACCCGGAAGAAAGGCAGAGAAGCCATGGGAGGTGGAGTCACCAAGTCCAGCAACTCTGTTTCTAGGGAGGGGTCCAAAGCCAGCCCCTCCCCACCCTCTGGAGCTGTGACCTGGGTTAGTGTGTTTAAGTGGAACCTCAGTTTTCTGGCCTGTAAAGTGTGGACTACGGTTCATAATTCATCAAGTTCTCAGGAGAACTGATGAAGAACTTGGGCAGAGCCCTGCACACTCGAAGCATGCTGTAGGAGTCAGCTACTGTTAGTTTGCAAAAGAGAGGACTCCACGTTTAAAAGTCAGCTTGTACCTTTAGGGCCAGCATAGCAAATGGCTGTCCTGGGAGTGACAGATGCCCCAGGCTCAGGCTAACCCATCCAAGCGCGATAGCCAGGGAACATGCTCACATAACTAGGCCTTGGGTCCCCTAAATATTTATTGCTTCTTTCTCAGACTACATAAATATTATGTGTTCCCTATAAAAACCAGAATGCGCACACATATACTAGAACATATGGTAGAAAATACGAACCACATTTTCAGGCAGGCCTGAGTTTGAATCCCAACTCTGCCATTTGAGAATCATGAGCTCACGGGCAGGCTTCCTTTAACATTTGGATCCATAGCTTCCTCGTTTCCAAGATGGAGATAATAACGCCCATCTGAGGGTACTCACGAGGATCAGCTTGTGAGTACTGAGTGCCCAGCACTGTGTCCAGAACAAGCGGCAGTCCCTGCAGTAATCTAGCCACTCAGGTGGAACCTGCTTATGCTCTTTGGATTTCCTTTCCTTTTTTTTTTTTTTTCCTGTGTACATACGATGTGTGCTTAATATTAATGTGGCTATATACTTATCGATTAGAGAACATATTGTCTAATCTTTTTATATTAAAATCATATCACCTCATGAGGTGCTGACACACGGAGAGCATCTGGTTAGAGCCGGGGAATCTTTGACTGAAATGCTTTAACTCCTGGCCTGCCTCTTCCTCAGTTCTCCTCAGTCTTTTCCTCATTAATTGTAATCCCTGCATACTCCCTGAAGAATTTTCACATCTCCTTCTAACCTCCACGTTTTTAAAAAACACTTTATTTGGACATAACTGGAGACACAGAAGGCGTGAAGACAGTGCAGAAGGGTTCATGTAGACAGTTGTCCCAGTGGTTATGGCTTGCTTCATGATTGTACCACACTGCAACCAGGGCGTTGCCATGGGAACAGGTGTGTGGACAGTTCTACGTCATGAATCACACATTAGATTCACGTAGGCACTGCCACTGAGACACTCGTCGGCCCACCACTGTGGAGATGCCTCTTATGGTTTACCTGCCCTTCACTACCTCTACCCTGGAACTACCCGTCTTCAGCTCTATCACTTTGTCATTTGGGAAAGGTGACTTTGGCCATGAGACTTCTTTACTCACCAAACACCTCTTATTGCCAAACCACATTCTACAGCATCAATGTACCACAGTGAGTTGAAACATTAACCTACCAAAGGACACTTGCATTGTTTCTGTTTCTGTTTGTTTTGATACAGAGTTGCTCTGTGTAGCCCTGGCTGTCCTGAAACTCACTGTGTAGACCAGGATGGTCTCGGACTCAGAGATCCACCTGCCTCTGCCTCCTGAGTGCCAGGATTAAAGGCGTGCGCCACCACCACTGGGCCATTGTTTCTGGTTTTTAGCTCTCAGACATAACACTATTATGAATAACAGTGCAGAGATCTTTGTGTGTCTACTTTTTCATTTTTCTGAGATGCATAGTTAGGGACATTAGAGACTGCCCCCCCCCAACTTCTGATGATGGCATTTGTAATTTTTTGACTTCATTATGATGTGAAAAACAAGAGACATTCAAGTAGAAACTGAACCTAGGACCTTGAATGGGCTGCTACTCCCCCAACCCCACACCACCCCATCCAGTAACAGACATTATGGTGCTCTCTTGGGACACTGGGCAGTGGTGGATAGTCAGGAAAGGAAGAGCCGACACTCTGCAGAGTCCTGGAACTCTCTCTGTAGACCAGGCTGGCCTCAAACTCAGAGAGATCCACCTGCCTCTGCCTTCCGAGTGCTGGGATTAAAGGCGTGCGCCACCACCACTCAGCATAGTTTTTCTTTTTTTAAAAGAATCTACCAAACAGGCAGGCCAGTGAGACGGCTCGGCAGGTAGAGGCACTTGCCAAGCAAGCCCGGTGACCTTCGTTCAATCCCTGGAAGCCACATAAAGGTGGAAGAGACAACTCCACAAACGTTGTCCCCTGACCGCCACATGCATGAATACCCGCCCCCACACTAATAATAAATACAAAACTAAAACTATGACCTACCAAGCCATTTTCAGAATGGGAGCTTATGGCCCACAGCAGTGAGAGAGCCAGCTTCTCCCGTGTCTGGAAGCTGCCCAGCCTCTAGCAGCATAGTTTTGGGGCATTCTAAAAGCTGGGCAGCAATAGCTCGGCAACACCAGGGGCATGCTGTTGATCTGCTTCTGTGATGTGTGCAGATTGCTGCTTTTAGACATATAAAAGGGCAGGGTTTTTTAGAATCCCATCATCCACCAAGATTCAGCCTTCGCCCCTTGGGGTGACTTTGTGCCCATTAAAACCTCAGGGCTCCAAGCCTTCCGTCTGAGGAAGTCATCAGCATCTTAAATACTGAACTAGCTCCTGAGAGGTCAGGAGACAGCTGCTCTGGACATAGTGGAGAATTAAGTACTCTGACTCCAAGGTGAGCTAAGTCCACAGAGGCCCTGGGGTGGGGGCTCCTGCAGGTAAGGGGCAACCTTCCCCTCCCCCCCCATTCCTTTCTTTTGAGCACATACTCACTACAGAACCTAAGTGGTTGCCTTTACAGTGGGCATCCCTTGTGATGCCATAGTGAAGTTGAATCACAGGGCACATTGCAAGACTTAGTTGCAGAATCTGCTACTGTCCCCATGGGCCCCGACTCACCCAGGCCAAAATGTGCCACAGGCTCCATCTCGCATAGGTAGCCGGAGCCCCCATCAATGATCCGTAGGTGCGCCCCACTCTTCTTGGTGTAGAGTACAACCTTGGCGCCCCTGGCGAAGGCCCCAAACCGGGAGGAGGAGGAGGAGGAGGAGGAGGAGGTGCAGAAGAGAAAAGGGGGAGGAATGTGGGCAAAGATCGCAGGAAGGAGGGGCAAGCCAGATGACTGTGGGGCAAGTTTGAGGCGGAAGGCAGAGAGCTGAGCAAGGGAGTCTCCTGGAAATGGTTCTTCCAGCTGGGAACTTAAGGGTTTCTGGGCCTGAGGCTTTTCACTTCCCATCATGCTGGCTAGCAAGCCCAGGTTCCTGTGCCTTCATGGGTCCCTGAGAGCACACCAGGCTGGGAGCTAAGGGCCCTGAGATGGGCGCACACCTGATTTCCCCGGAAGACAGATAGTGGCTGAGCCATGGACTCTCCATGTGACAAGATGAGGTCCAGCATCCCATCTCCATCGAAGTCGGTCACCACGCCCCCTACAAACAACACAGATTTCACCTCTAGCCCTCGGCCACTACTCCAAGGGGGAGGAGGGGCTCCCTGGTGTGGTGACAATGGCCATGAGTGTGAAAAGCAAAAGGAGAGAACAGTGTTGGGGCAGGAACAGGGCTGCAGGCCCGTCTCCCTCCTGTCCATCATCCAGCTCAAGACAGGAATTCACAGACAGGCTTCTCTTCTTTTCCCTGAATCTTCATGGACAGGATGGGTGCAAGTTATTACCTTGCTTTTCTTGTGGTTTGAATGATATGCTTCTTTATTTACATAGTGTTTTTGTTTTGTTTTTCAACTTCTCCAGTGTTTGCACAGGCATGGTCTCTTTCTGGTCCTCTTTACAGCCCAGAGAAAGGCAGATACTCTCATTT
Organism: Peromyscus aztecus; assembly: GCA_902168405.1. Taxonomy (NCBI): domain Eukaryota; kingdom Metazoa; phylum Chordata; class Mammalia; order Rodentia; family Cricetidae; genus Peromyscus; species Peromyscus aztecus. The sequence goes on along the minus strand of CABHPQ010170561.1, from coordinate 14,404 downwards.
TGTGGAAAACAAAACCCAGAAAATAAGGTAACTACAGACCTGGGTCCTAGGACTCCCAGTCAAGTGCTCTTTGCCTGACACTGAGCTGATTGCCAGGAGGGGAAGGGTCAGACATGGGATGCCTGCCAGGGAACAGAGGGGGCACATCCCTCAGCCTTCCTATCTCTACACAGCGAGGCATGGCCAGAGAAACAGTTGCTTCCCACCAATCCTGCTCCTCCCTTAGCAGCCCTGGGGATGGGAGGAGGGGTGGTCTCCTTCCCTGCCTCCTGCCTTTGGGTTCACGGTTCTCCTCCATTCTCGTCCCACCCTTGGATTCAGGACAGCAGTGACAAAACTGGCTGCCTGACATCTTGCTCCTCCAAGGGTGTGGACTGTGCAGAGCTTGGTGGAGCCGCGGAAGCCTCCAGGTGCCTTACCTGTACCTCGACCCTCAGGCTCTAGAGCATCACCAGGATTGAGCTCCTCGATGAGAGGGTCCCCATGCTCCCTGCGGATAACACTGTAGAAAAGACAGACTTGTTCCCACAGGGCCCTTGTGGGCTCCCTGGACCTACTGGCCAGCCACTTTTTCTGTCCCTTGAGACCCCTACACTGTGCTCCAGATGCCCATGGAATTTCTCTCCGCTCACAGACTCTGCCTTCACTATGGCAGTTCCCTTCTTGCGTTTTAATTTATGTAGGTAAACATTGATTTTTCCTTCTCTAATAGATGAATTATAGACAGCCTGGGGAGGGGCAGGTGATGGATGGAGAAGGGCAGAGGCACAGCTACCTTCAACTGACCTTCATGCTCCTCCAAAGGGTGCTGGTTCCATAGCTCTGGATGTTGCTGAGGGTTCAACCTCACGCAGGCTCTCCCTCCTCAGTCCACTCGCCCTCCAGTGACTGGCTGTGCTTCTAGAAGCCGTCCCTGCTGCCTCTGTCTTTCCTGCTCTCCTGGCCTTTATCACTTTCTGCCCATGTTAACTCTGCACGCTGCATCTTATCTCTCAAGCTGGCCTGTGAGCTTGCTGTAGGCTGGGACCTTGTATTACTCATCTTCTCCCATGGGATTGAACACAGGGCCTAGCTCCCAAGCAAGCTCCAAGCACATGTCTGTGGGGTGTTGGAGTGAATCCCAGGGGCAAATAAGAAGGGTCCCTTTGGGTTGGAATACTCAGTCTTGTCCCCGAGCACTTCTGAGGCTCTCCCCATGTCTTGCTGTCTCTGTATGAAGTGAGCAGTGTGTAGCCGATGGTGCTGTGAGCTCTCCTCTCTAGCTTCTCTCATTTGTTGAATTCTGTAGCTGTGGATCCTCTGCCCTGGCTGGGTGAGGAGCCTGGGAGGAGCCTGAGGCAGGAGGAACTTAGACTCCTCTCCCTACCAAACTGTCTCCTCAAGTCACACTCTGTGTCCCAAGAGCTGGAGGCTGTGGTGACTGGATGCAGGCCGCTGCAGATGTTCAGGCACTGGCAGGGTTGTGCAGATGCCTAGGATGCATCCTCCATTCACTTAGGGCATTTAGGTTGAGCACATACATGTGCACATGTGGGTGGCACACAGTGTGCCTGGGAAGGGTGTTGTGTGCAAGTACACATGGGCCTATGCACACCTGTTAGAGGTGTGACTCTTCAGCTTGTAGACTCACACTGTCCTTTTGACCACTTGTATGCTACAGGTTTGGCCGTAGCTGGGCAGAGGCACAGGGTGGTAAAGGGAATAGGGGACTGGTCAGACTGGCATTTCAGCAGGTTGCTATGCTGGACTAGAGACTAGGCGAGGGCTGTGGTGGGCTCAGAAAGCCCCACAAGACCAGAAAGTAGTGCAGGGAGACTTGAGAACAGACCAGATGTATTTAGATGCACAAGCAGGAGGCAATCCATGCCCTACTAGGCCTGGGAGAGTCCTTGCTTGCCTGGTCATCACAGGCTCCTATCTCTGGGGGAGGATCTGGTTTGGGTGATACACTGCCTGAAGCATCATTTAAGGATCATGTGCCTGGGCACGTGGCAGGAAAGACAGGGCTCCAGGAACGGGTCCCTTCAGTGATGGTAACAAACTGGTATAGTACAGGACAAGTGAGGGTTAAACTTCCAAGCTGCCAGTTGAGCAGCAGTCCCAGCTGCAGCCCCTAAGCTGTGTGCTCAGGACCCAGCCATCTGCCTCCGGGGCTTGAGGCCCAGCTGTACCTAGACAGTGGCTTCTGTTGCCCCTGAGTGGAAGCTAACACTCCTCCAGGGGGTGACCATGTGGTGACTGTCCACTGCCAGCCCAGGGTCAGCCTCTCTTGGGCAGCATGGGAAGGTGGGAGGTTGGACCAGGCCAGGAAGGTAGACAGGCAGAAAGGTACCTGGGTTCTTGGGCCACAGAACCAGAGCCCTAGACAAGTCGCTGCTCAGGGCCCCGGCAAGTGACACTTTATTAGCTGGAGAAGGAAGGCAGCATCTCTGTTAACGAGCAATTGATCTTCTGCAATTAATCTAGAAGTTGTGAATAAGCTTTTTGCAAGGCACCTAATTAGTAAATCTGGTGCCTTCAGGGGGTGATTACATCCAGTCAGGATTGATGCTTGGTTAATAATTATATTTTAAAACATGCTTAGTCACAGCTTGCGCCTTTTATTAATAGCTGAGCCCCCCTGAGAGAGGGAATAGGGACTTGGAGGGCCAAGCAGGTGACCTGACCTATTTCCTGGCTCCAAGACATTTGCTCCACCTCTCCCGACCCAACATGTCTTAGTGACATCCCAGACTGTGTGAGGTTTGTTCCCGCACTGCTTTTCAAATGTCTGTGTGGTAAGAATGGCTGTGTGCATGCTGCTCTTGCTAGGCCTACAAAATCCTGGGCCTCAACCCTTGAGATTTGAACTGGACATCTGAAGTGGGCCCTAAGACTCGACACAAGCCCTTGGAAGATTCCTCCATTCCCCAGGAGATGTATCACCTTAGAAATTTGACCCTTTCTCCTTAAATGCGATGTTCAGGTGCTTGAAGACTCCAAGATTTCCTCTCCATTCTCTTCCTTAACTGTTGTGGAATAATTTTTTGTACACTGTGAAGTTGTGTCACTCGGATTGGCTTAATAAAAAACGGAATGGCCAATAGCTAGGCAGGTTTTTCAGGGCAGAGAGAATGCTGGGAAGAAGAAAGGTGGGGTTGCCAGGAGACACAGAGGGAGCAAGACATGCTGGAGGACAGGTAAAGCCATGAGCCATGTGGCAATACATAGATTAATAAAAAATGGTCTAATTTAAGTTGTAAGAGCTAGTTAGTAACAAGCCTAAGCTATGGCTGAACTTTATAATTAATGAAAAGGCCCAACTATACTTAATCATCTCTTCCAGTGTTCCCCAAGAGTGCTCTACAGAGCATCCATCCTTCTGCGCCACCGGGCGGTGGTGGCGCACGCCTTTAATCCCAGCACTCGGGAGGCAGAGGCAGGTGGATCTCTGTGAGTTCGAGGCCAACCTGGTCTCCCAAGCGAGTTCCAGGAAAGGCGCAAAGCTACACAGAGAAACCCTGTCTCGAAAAACCAAAAAAAAAAAAAAAAAAAAAAAGAGAAACATTTCTGAAAGACGTGTCCTGTGGCCAAATCTATTTGAACACTCTGTCCATTTTTTGGAAAGTTGAAATACTCAGTGGTTCTGTTATGGGTGCTCAGAAGTCTCTGGTAAACAAGCCAGACCCTCTTTGCTTAGCCCAGGTTTACCCAAACAGACTTGACTTTGGAAGCATTTCTGTGGCTGTGGGAGTTCTACCTTGTGGGGATGGAGGTATGGACCTATCTGGACCATGTCCTCTCTACTCATTTTCCAGCCACAGCAAGGGCTGATGTCTAACTCAGAGCTCTCCCTCGATCTTGCCTGGTTTCTGTCCCCTCTCCCCCTCTTAATCAAGGACCATCCTCCCTCTGGCACAGCTCCTCTGACCCTTGGAGTCTAGCCCCCATGCCCTGGATATGGTACCGGAAGAGACGATTGGCTGCAGAGTTGCGGTAGGCGATGTTGTTGAAGAAGACTTCCAGTTCCTGGTCATTGTCGAAGTCAGCAACAATGACAGTTCTGACCGGAGAGGGCATGGAGAACTTGGGTGAGGCAATGTCCTGGAGGAGACAGTGACGAAGGTCAGAAGACAGGAGGGTAACAATGAGCAAGAACCCACACCCCTCTACTACAGCACCTCTATTATGTCCCCTCTGCTATGACCTGGAGTGGTGACCTGTGGGATTGCATAAACTTCAGACTGCTTGCAGAACAAGGAGGTCAGAGTTACAGCTGCAGCTTATACCAGCTCATGCAGGGAGCTCTGAGCTGGTTCCTGGTCCAGATCACATTTAACCCACCTGCCAGTCCCCTGAGCAGCCTGATGTCAGCATTCCATTTTACAGATGGGATAACTGAGTCTTGAAGAGAGAGAGAGAGTGATTGCTAATGATGGGAGTTAGAGCCAGAGCTACAGACTGAAGATTCTGACCATGCACCTTTCCTTCTCAAGTGCTGAACCAGAAGCTAGGAAGGCACTGGAAACCACCTGCTTTTGAATCCAGGCTCCAGCACTGGCTTGACCTTAGAGAGGTCACTCAAGCCTTGGGCTGGATCTCACCATGGGGATAGCAGCAGCCCACACTGTGAGGCCTGTATGTCAGGTGTACGTCACAGAGTGGCCAGGAGACAGATCGCTGGCAGTCTGTGTTGCCTCCTCTTTGTCACCAGCCCCATGCAAAGCCAGATGTATCCATTAGCTGTGTCTCTCACTGCTCCTACTTCCTTATCCTGTTTCTTGGGAGTCTTAGAATTTTAGTTGAGACATATGATTTGAAGGAGTGTCATTATCATTTATACTTGCCCAGGACTTATGGGGAAACTCTGGACCCAAGACAGCCAAGCTGGGAACCCTCCCTGCAAGTGCTGGCAGTCTTGAGAGGGTCTGGCACAGGGTCCTAGGTGTGGGATTTGCCTCTGAAATGGAAGAAGAGCTGTGCAGATGGTCTTTTGTTTCTGAGCAGAATACTCCCTTGAAGACACTCAGCGCTGTCCAAATCCCATTGCCTAGGTGAAGAGAGCTGGGACGGGTTGAGCTGGTTCTCTGGGAGTCCCTGTCCTTGGACCAGGCCCTGCCCTTGGACCAGGCCCTGCCCTCCTCTCCTGTTGCAGCCTGCTTTGGAACCACAGGAAGGAGCTTTCTTGGCTCAGCTGCAGAGATGCTTCCTCCTGGAGTCAGGAGAGGGTGACGGTCCTCATCAGCACTGTAATGAGGTTGATTAAGAGCCTGGCTGGCTGGTCAGGGTGGGCTGAGCAGGGTCTTCAGACTGGGGGAACAGGGAGACCTGAGGATCTCTAACTCATTACTGCTCCATCGATCCTGTAAAAATGGAAACTTACACAGCCCCCGTGGGGTTGCCCCTCTGCATGCCTGGGCTTCGAGATAATCTATGTAAAGCTCTTATCAGGGATCCTGGCACGTGGGTGGCATGTGATAAACGGGACATTTGTTATTATTATTGTGCTGTGAGCTCTGTGCAGGGGCCTCAGAAGGCCAGCATGTTCTCTAACCTCAGCACAGGACATCTGGAGCCTTTATACTATAACGTAGAAAGGCGATACTTTATAGTGGGGACTGTCCTGTGTATTGTGGGGCATCTGCAGCAGCCTCGCTGGCTTTTGTCCTTCCCAGTCAGGACAATTCAGAATGTTCCCAGACATTGTCAAATATCCTGGGACAGGGAGGGCAAATCATTTCTTCTGTGAGTCTGGGCTGGAATGCTAGATAAAGGAGGAACTCATGCAGAACTCCAGGCTCAATGTCCCGAGTTCAAGGTAAGAATCTTCTCCAGATGGCCTGGAGTCTCAGGAGGGATGGGAGATACCTGTGGGTGGTGCCTCTTCACAGTCACACAGACTTTGGGAATTTTGGATAAATCTCTGTGTTCACAAAGCTGGGAATACCATAGCCTTTCACTTCCCATTTATTATTATTATGTTATTATTATTTACCAAGTCCTAAGTACTTCAAGAGTAATCTGGCTCCTTGATATCAGCTTCATCAGATCCATACTCTATCATCTGCTGAGAAAGTCCCAAACTCAAGCTCATCACTGCCACCCAGCAGCCCTCGGGGAGAAGACTTGTCATTACATTCTGCGGACAGCTCAGGGAGGGGACCACAGTGTGTGTATGGTTAGTCTATCCTTTATTTGACCTTAGGGACAACCTGGGAGCTCCCTGGCCTCAACTTCTCTCCTCTCCCATCGTTCCTCCCTGGCCCTCAGCTGGAAAGCCCAGTTAGCAGCTACAGGTGGGGTGTCCTGGGAGTCCCAAGAACAGGGGTTGCCAAGGAATGACTTTCGCTGACACAGTTCCTGCGGGCTGCCTTGGAGACGTCTCTTTCTCTGCAGTCACTTGCTTTCCGAGAGTCTGCACATGGCTGAGGCTGGTGTCTTTGCCTCCTGCATGTCACCTTCCTTGGGACCCCACCCTTGGCTCTGGAGAGGCCCAAGGCCCAAGGACTTAGCAGGAGGCACAAGGCAGGTCTCCATTTCACGGTCTGCCTAACCACTGTGCAGCACCTGGCTGTTCTTACCCTAAATCGGACCTTCCCATGAGCACTCATCTGCAGATAGAGGCGGTGTGGGCCATTCCAGTTGCCATAGACGATGTCCACTTTGCCGTCACGGTTGAAGTCTGCCAGGGCCACACCTCGCCCGTGCTGGTGAGGGTCATCCACACCTGGGGAGGAGAGGTAGGAGCTTCAGGGTACTATTCCTTGCGTGTTCCCTAAGCATGCACCTCCAGCAGCAAGAGAAGGTGACGCGCATACAGTCCCTGTTCTTCTGAGAAGATGGGGTGGGGGCACAGTTGAATTCAGATGTTCTCATGCGGGCAAGAAGTAGCACAGCCATCCCCTTCCATGCTGCCTGGACTCAACTCAGGTATGGTCTAGGAGAAGGAGAGTGATGGGTGTTCTGGGGGACCAAAGCCTTTCCCACTACTATCATATGGCCACAGGGAGACATTAAGTTGATCTCATCCCTCTTGCTTAACTCCTCCAGGGTTCACCAGTACTTCGGGCCAAGTTCAAATTTCTGCCCAGGGATCGCAGGCTCTGGCTTACTGTGCCCTTATCTCGTCTTTGCTGGGTTTTACTGTCTCCTTGACTTACTGATCCCTGGTCACCACAGTCCTTTCGTCCCTTAAGTGAACCAAGTTCTTCCTATATTCCAGATCTTTGTTTTAGCTGGTGTCTCTTCTCCAGATGCCTCCCTGGCCCCTGGAAACTTAACCCTTTAAGGAAGCCTTTCATGACCTGTGCATATAAAGTGGTCCACAAAACAAGCCATGTTCAGGAAAACAAATGTTAAATGGTTTTTTTTTTTTTTTGCTTGTCTGTTTGTTTGGGGTTTTTTTGAGACAGGTTTTCTGTGTAGCCCTGGCTGTCCTAGAACTCACTCTGTAAACCAGGCTGGCCTCTGCCTCCTAAGTGCTGGGATTAAAGGCGTGCACCACCACCACCTGGCTCATTTTTCTTGAATATGTGGACTCCAGGTTTACACACACACACACACACCACATGCATGCCCACAAAAGACACACATATACATAAAACCTGACATTAAAGTTGAAAGAGGCTTATGAAGGAAGAGGCCTAAAGGTGACTTAGAAAAGGCAGTAGAGTATCTGTGACAGGAAAGCAGAAAGGGAAGCAGGGGACAGTAGGATGATGGGGGGGGGGCAGTGTGGAGGTGACTGAGAACAAAGCATAATGACACATGTATGAAGACCTCACAATAAAACTCATTTTTCTACACTAAAAGGATTAATAAAAAAGCAGCCCCTCCCATCCGCCCTCCTCTTCATCTTTCTAATCTTCCCCTTCCTGGTGCTGGTCTTTGGGGGTCTCCTTGCTTGGGGTCTGGTCTCTCCACCTGCTCTGCTCTCCCGAGGCCAGCACACCCCCGTGGTTCCCGTGTGCCGCAGGTCTACCTTGGCGCCTGCAGTCGCATGACAGCGCTCGGTAAGTACTTGCTGAATGAATGAAGAGACATAAATAATTTGACAGCAGGCAAACTGGGGATGTTAGTGACAGCAGAGGAAACAGAGCAACCATGACAGAGAACCCACCGCGGGCCTCCGAGAACAAGAAGGGATTCGCCATCCACCGAGGAGCCCATTCTAGGGGAGAAGGGAGCAGGCACAGCCTGGAGACAGAGAATAGAGGCAGATCTGCCCACGCCTGGCCCAGGGGCAGAGCTAAGACGACACTTGGAAAGGACAAACAGCTGCAGGTTACCCTGGGGACAGGGTCATAGAACAACAGACTAGAGGTAGGTGGTGGGCAGACTCCAGGGCTGCTGCAAGCAGAGTGATCCTGAGAAGGCAGGGTGGGGGCTCTGAGAACCTTGGAGGTGAGGTGTTCTCACGGAGGAGAGAGGTCAGGGGCTGAACAGTGATGGGAGACAAGGCAGAGACTCAGTTGGAGAGGGTGGGGTTGAAGGGACTGGGGACAGCCCCCAACCCTAGGGCCGGTATTCCATTAATTCTCTGCAAACTCCCTTGCCTAAGCGTCGGGTCGGTGGCCTTCTGGGCTGACCCATCTCTCTCCTATCTGTAGGCACCTTGACAAGGAGCTGGTTCCTTTCCACGGGACTAAGAAGTGCCAGGCTGCACTTCACAGCGGCATCTGTTTGGGTGATGAATGCCCCCTTGACATGTCTTGTTAAACCCCTGCAATCGCTTTGACTTCCAATTACGGGCCTCGCACCTCGCATCTCCTCCTCCTGATCCGTTCTCCCACTCCAACTTGTTCGCTCACCTCTGCTTCCATCTCCTTAACACCGTATCAAATGCTCTCAGTTTTCTGTGCTTCCTCCTTCTCTGTGTTCTGTGATTTCTCAGCAGCAAAACCGGCTGCTGCCAAGCACAGCCCAAGCAGGGGGTGGGCTCAGAGGGCAGGCCAGAGGACCACACCCTATCATGCCAGGGAAGGAGAGACACTGGGGCAAGGATGTGGGGTGACGGGTAGCCAGCTGGGGTGTGGAGACTCCCGAGCAGGAAGGTGGAGGGCGAGACACTCTTGCATCGGAGAGAAGGGATGAACTCATGCTTGGGGGCTTAGATGCTGCTGCCCACAGAGCTGGTGGGACCTAATATCTATGGGTTCAGCTCCTCAGTCACCTCTTGCCTGTGCTCCAAGGAGAAGGTGCACGGAAACTGTCATTCATTCTCAAGATGGGAGGAAATGGGGGATGAGGAAGGGGCTGAAGAGCACATACCACATCCACAACCTTTTTAGAAAGTATCCATTCTGTCATCGCCTGGATGCCAATAGAGGACAGTACAAGGTCTCAGTCCTTGTGAAGCACACAGACCAGTCATGAGGGCAATGCAGGAACCCGAGTGAGAGGTACATGCCAGGGCAGTGGAACCAGAGGAGGAAGAAAGAAAATGCTTCTCAGAGGTGACCCTGGGCAGAAGGTTGAAGGGCACACGGAAGTTCGACAGAGAAGAGGGAGGGCGGTCCAGAAAAAGGAATGGTACATGCAAGGTCCCTGGTGGGAGATAATCACAGGCAGGAAGGGCTTCCGAGTTGGAAGCCGTGATGATGGTTTGATTTGTGTTTTATCTTGCTCCTTATTACAGCTGCTCATATAGACGTGTGTTTCTGGAGTGTTAGCTCCTTTCTTAAGTGTAGGGTGGTCTTGGCCTTACTCAGGTCAGCATTCCCAGCTCTTGGCACTAGCTGGAAACTTAGCAAAGCTTCTTGACATGATTGTTGGTGGCACACACCTTTATCCCAGCATTTGGGAGGCAGAGGCAGGCAGGCGGATCTCTGAGTTCGAGACCAGCCTGGACTACAGATGGAGCTCCAGGACAGCCAGGGCTACACAGAGAAACCCTGTTTTGAAAAACCAAACCAAACCAAACCAATAACAAAAACCCAATCAACCCCCCCCCAAACAAAACAAAAAATAAAACAAAACAACCCTCCCCCCCAAACAACAGAACTAGTTTAAACAATGACTGGTATAATTTGAGGCCCATGCCACAAAAGGGAACCCATGCCCAATACTGCCTGGATGACCAGGAACCAGAGGCTGGACAGCCTGGAGACCTGAGTTCAAGCCCCAAGAACAACATGGTAGAAGGAGAGGCCTGGATTTTGCAAGTTGTCCTCAGACCTCCAGTTGAGTGCCACAGCACACACACTTCCACACATCTGCACACATGTAAAAAGGTTAAAAAAAAAAAGGAAGATAAATGGGGAGAGACCAAGTTGGGGAGGGAGAGCCTGGAGGATTGTGCTAAGAAACAAAAGCAGACTCAGAGGTTCACAGGCCAATGCCGCCTGTGGGCACAGGGCATGCCAGGAGCAGGAGCCTCCCTGCCTGGTCAGCAAACACCCCTGTGGCTTGAGGGTGGCAGAGGAATCCACAGTCCGTTAGGCCCAGGACCTCCAGGGCACAGGAAAGGTCCACACTTACTCACCAGCACTAGCTGCAGCATCCACAAATGTCCCATTGCCTTGATTGTGGAAGAGGAAGTTGGGTCCGTTCTCATTGTCACAGAAGATATCTGAGGCACTGTTGCTGAGAATGGGGCCCACGCTGACACCCCGGCCCGCTAGGAGAAGAGGTGAACCCACAGTGAGTGCCTAGTGCCTAGCCAACCCCCGCCTGGAGGACTGGACTGCTCAGGACCCAGATAAATTGCTTTAAGGAAACAATCAGAAAAGCCTGAGGGATCTGAACTTTGGGATGCTTCCCTGAGCTAGACCTTGGCTCTCAGTCTCCATAACTCTGATGGTACCAAGGCCGGAGAAGAGCTGGGTGGGATCACTTTGTGCCAAGAACTTCATTCCATGCCCCAGGAACTCAGGATATGGTCACCATGCATACCAGCTGAATCACAACATTCCTAAACCCAGCGCTATCCCTGTGAGCACAGCCAAGTTATAGGACCCTCAGCAGGGCCTCAGTCCCACTTCAAGTCCCAAATAACCCTGTCAAAACCTGTGCATGTGCTCTCGGGTTAAGAATCTTAGGAAGTCAGCCCTGCCTGCAGACTCTGACAGGCTGTGGGTCCCAGCTGCAGGCCCAAGGATGCTTTTTGGCTTTGGTTGAAATACTAAGCAGTTTTATCCATTGGTAGTGAACTGGCTGAATGGATTATGGTGCATCCATATGGTGGATCATTCTGCAGCTACTAAAAGGGCTATGTAGATCCATATGTATTGATTTGGAGGAGTGCCTGAGATGGTTAAAAAAAAAAAAAAGAAGCAACTTGGCAGTACTGTGTGATCTTACATTTATTAAAAAAGGTGGGAAAATTCTTGGTATTTCAGAATAGATGTGTGTATAAGTTCGTTTGAGTTCGGAGAAAAGTGGAGAAGTTCACACTGACTAGCTGCATCAGGACGGACCAGGGAAAGAAGGGAGATGGGAGTTGGCCTTTTCTTTGTTTGGCTTGTAGAAACAAGTCTTGTTTTTGCAGTTTGAGAGAAGAATATCCAACAGCATATGTGTGTGTGTGTGTGTGTGTGTGTGTGTGTGTGTGTGTGTGTGTGTATGTATACGTATACATATATACACTATATATACATATATACACTATATATACATATATACACTATACATATTTGTTTCTTGAGACAAAAGTTTCTCTGTATAGCCCTGGCTGTCCTGGAACTTCCTCTGTAGACAAGGCTGGCCTTGAACTCACAGAGATCCTCCTGCCTCTGCCTCCTGTGTTGGGATTGAAGGTGTGTGCCACTACCACCAGGCTTACATTTTTTTTTTAAGACACAAACCAAGCCAGCTCTCCATTAGGCTTTGAGGACTAACATCAATTTTGAGCTCCCGATAATAAGAAGTCCAACCTTAATGCATCCTGAACATAGCATTCCAAACCAGAGAATTTCAACTACAGCCTTTGCTTGCTGATCCTCACCTGCTCCCAGGAAAACCCACTCGAACCTGGGAAACCTTACCAGCTACAGTCCCTGGATGCTGGGAAACTGTTGAAATAGCCCTACAAGGAGTGGGCGGAGATTCTCATGAGATGCTTCACTATAGACAACTAGCTACCCGTCGAACGTCAGTTTCTTCTGCTGTTGAATGGGGATTTTCTGACTTGCCCTTTTTAGTCTTCATAAAAATCAAATGAGTGAGAAACAACGATGGATTACAAATGTCCAACAGGAGAGACCCCTAGACACGCTTGGAGGGAATATAAATTAGTACAACCACAAAGCAGTGTGGTGAACCCTCAGAAAAATAAACTAACATATAATCCAGCATTTTTGCTGCTGGGCATACACCTCCAAGGGAAATGAAGCCAGTAGGTTTGGGATGTCTGAGCTCCTGGGTCCACTCTAGCACTGTTTATGAGCGCCAATCTGAAACCATGCTAGGTGTCCATCAGAAGACTGAATAAAGAAATGTGGTACGTTTTCACAATGAAATGCTATCCGGCCTCACAAAAGAAGAAAATCCTGTCATTTGTGGCCACACAGATGAGCCGAGAGGAAAACATGCCAAACGGAGACGAGACAGATAAGCAGGGTTTCCCTGAAGTGTGGAGTCTAGAGAGCCAAACTATAGAAGCAGGGCATAGAGTTGTGTTTCCAGGGTCTGGGTGAAGAGGCGGATGGGGAAGGGACAACAATGGAAAAGGGAAGAGTTGAACAGGAGTCTAAGTGTGGGAGAGAGACTATTGTACAATATGGTGAGTACAGGTAATAAATGCATGCTGCTCTTGCTGGTTAAGATGGTGGGTTGTAAGCGACCTTATCCCAAGTGGAAAATAACGCATGTTAGTTCAGGCCAGCTATTCCACAAGGCATATATATTTCAGAACATCATGTTGTGTATGATAAATAAGGAGTCTTCAGAAGTCTATTTTTAAAAAGTGAGGCAAGAGAGATGGAGGTTTTGGGAAGCCTACAGCCTTGCTGTGCAACCAGGCCTGTGAACCAGCCCCACAATCAGAAATGCAAAATCTCAGGCTCCCCTGAGTCCTGCATGCTGATGAGACCACTGTGTGGCTTGTATGTCCACTAAAGGACGAGGCATATTGCTCTAAGGAACTGGGTAATGTGACAAGAGAAAACTGGGGCTGGAGTTCTTAAGTAAATGATAGCTCTGGCAGAGCCGTGTGTTAATGGTCAGGCCCTCGGCCACCCATTTCTGGATGGATCCAGGGGTTTGTGAAGTGACTGAGCTAATCTGAGGAGAGGGGTCTCAGGCTCCCGTGGTCCCTCACCCTGGGAGATGCTCCCTGACAAGCTATGGGGCTTTGCTCTCGAATGGAGCTAGGGCAGGGGCCCCATAACGACTTTACCGCTTTCGTTACTCTGGCGGGACCTCTTACTAATACCTGTTGGGCTTTTGTATCCTGGATTCTTTCTTCCCAGGTAATCAGATTAAGTCTCAAAGGAGAGTCCAGTCTTGGGAAAATGAGCAACAAAATCCCCATCACTCCTGGGGGTCCTCCTCCTGGGAGGTAGCAGGTAGCGTGAAGGCCATGGACTAGGGTGCTGACTTCCCAGTCACTTTCCACAGCCTGTAGGAAGGATGCTGAGACGTGACCTGGGCATCGCCTCTGCCCGTTAAAAAGAGGAGCTGGTGGTGGCTGTCCCTGCCCTGGTCACTGCCAGACTCCCATCCAGGTGAGGGCTTCCAGGAAATTCCAGGTAGGATTCAGGACTTGCCACCATGCAACTCAGTCTTTCTCTCTCTGTGGCATCCTCCAATTTCCTCTCTGCCTCTGGCTCCCAAGCTGTGACACATTCCCTTCATTTTCTACAAAGCAGGTTATTTCCCTTTTGGACAAATTTCTAAATCTTTCTAATTAACTAATTGGGTTGGGTTGAAGCCTTGCACCATTTGTAACCTGTAATTACTAGAAAATTGCCATGGTAACCACACTACTAATTAGCAGCAATTTATTGCCATAGCAACCGAACCATAACAGAGATGTTACCCACAACTCCTTCTTGGCAAGTTGGCCACACAGTTGGGGAGCAGGTGAGTTCACAGTCAGGGAGCCAGCCTTTTGGGGCTCATCTCCAGAAACCTTAGGATAGTGTCCAAACTGGGGTCTAAGGCAGGGCAGCCAGGTGCTGCACCGGTCACTGATGCCACAAGGGAAACTCTTGAAACCAACGGAAACCTCCCATCAAAACGGCCCTTCTGTGCCTCCTCTTGGCCGGCCAGTGACAAAGGGAGCAGCAGATCTTCTCTCAGGACCCGTCTCTCCTTTTCTTCCTGCGTTGGGACACCCACGCTCCCCTCCTCTGCCTCGGTTCAGCATAAACCACACCCTACGGGGCTATCATCCAGAGGGCGGTCAGGGACATCCTGATGGAGTCGACTCCACCCTTGTCAATGAATTCTTGGCTGTGTGAAGCCAGCCCCCTCTCTCACAGAC